>NEWO01000429.1:52806-65668 GCA_003013225.1 Phalaenopsis aphrodite | reverse complement strand
ATATATATATATATATATATATATATATATATATATATATATATATATATATATATATATATATATATATATATATAATGTTAAAATGTTTTATCTTATTAAAAATTTAAGTTTAGGGGATTATTTTAATTTTCAAAACTTGAAAAAAAAATTGTGTATGTAGTTATATTAGAGAAGTAAAATTTTGAATATAGAAATGGTAAGAAAATTTAGTTAAAACCTATAGTGATGAAGAAAAATTTAAAGTTAAAAATGTTTAGTGTAGAAATGATAAATAATGTGTAACTATCTTTCGTAGAAGAAGTTGCATTTTTAAAAAATGTAGAAGGATTAAACTTTTATTTTCAATACTTACCTTTCTTTTATTAAAAATAATTTTCAAAATTGTTATTATGTTTTTTAGTAAAGGATATATATCAAACTTTTGCTTTAGGAAAGGAAGAGTGAAATTCAAAATTATTAAATACTTATTCAGATATAGTAATCCTCACCTGAGATAAAAAATGGTAAAGTATGTGTTAAAAGAAAAAAGAAAAGAAAAGTGAAGTATAGTATGGGAAAAAAGGAGGAGAAACTTGAGGATTAGTGCTTAATTAAAAATTTGTTCAAAATCTGATTTTTCTAAAGCATAAGACTTGAGAAACTCTTAAGATTAAGGATATAATATAGTAAATATAATTATTCTTAATATAAATTTTAAGTGGGGGAGATAGAATGCCTAAACCCTATATTTGGTAAATCTACAAGTATCTCTGAACTGGATAATGACTCATATTTTCAAACTTTTTCACATTAAAGATTTCTAAAATCTAAGTTGGTCTCATTTACTAAATTTTTTTCTAAATTGGACTAATATATTTGTAGAACAAAATTTTAGAATATCCCAAAGAAACTCATTTGCATAACCTACTTATTTTGGTTTTAAAAGATTTGAGTGTCACTTAAGGATAAACAATATTTTAAATTTGGGGGATTTTGATACACCTAAAATATATAACATTTATGTACACTTTTTTATACCTATTTTTGAGAATATTGCGCTTTAATAGAAGATATTTGCATGTTTTTCTTTCAGGTACTATTAAATGGATGAAATATGGTGAAAAGAGTGAAACAATATCAAATTGGGAGCAAAAAGAAAGAAGCTTTGAAAATGAACTATGGCACTTAAGCGCTAGGAAACAGAGAAAGTTGTGCCTAAGTGCTGAAGACCTCGCGCTTACGAGCTAGGAAGTTATGATGAAAATTTGAGGAATTTTGGACAAACTTTGAAGGGGTGTTTGAAGCAACTCTTAGTGAAAACATGGATTACAATTAATTGGCATGTAAATACATTGAAATGGCTCTTAAAAAGAGGCAACTCCTTGAAGATTTTTTGAATATGGACATGTTTTAAAGAGACACCAAAGAACCTCTTAGAAAAATATAAAAATGAGGACTTGGATTGAATAGAGATATAGAAGACTTACGACACTTTTAGAGAGTAGTAAATAAGGAGTTGTAGGATTTTATTTAGGGATTCTTCTCACTCCTCTCTTTTCTAGTGAAGTAGAAAGTGATTAGAAAGTTCTAAGTAAGAATCCATTGTAGTTTGTTAGTGAGATAGAGAGATTTTAATCCTCTAAGGTTGGGTGACCAGACCTAGGGAGGATTATAAGAGAAAGAAAGAAATTCAAAAGAACTTCAAGCATTTGGCGGAGAGGAATTTGAGATAAGTTTTTATATTTGTGACTACTTTTGGTTTTAATTTAAACTTCTAGTGTTTTTACATGATTTATACTTTTAAACTTAATTGTTGTTGTGTTTTCTCCATTAATTCTGAGCAGTGTTATTTATCATTTTCCTTAAAATGATAAGTAATTAAGTGTTGCATGGAAGTTGGCCAATTGAGATGTTAATATTTGTTGCGAGAATATGTAAGATCCGTGATGGTATTGTCTCAATCAACTAATGGTAGAATCACCTGAGATTGTATGGATAAGAATGTAATTCATATGGTTGAGTGCAAATAATTAGGGAAATAAACTTTGAAGGGTGTAGAGTTAGAGGAATTTAGAGTGACAAACTAAAGCCCCCAATTCGGTATATTGTTTTAGGTCTTGATACGAGAGGTTAGCCCCCAGGTGGAGGGAGAAGAGAGAACTCTAGAGTAAGAGCTAATATCTTCCCTACCTAGTCCGTCTTCAGAACTATTCAAACTTTAGATTCACTAATGTTCTTTATAACATCTCTAGTAAGGGTAAATAATAATATTGCTCCTATTTGGCACAACACAATCTAAATACTTTTACAATAAAATTCCTATACTTGTTATTGATTCATGATAAGAAAAAAAATATTTTATTTGTATTGCTTTCATCTTACAAAAATCTAATTAAATTTAGTTAGTTGTCCACTTTATTTTTAATCATCAAAATTACTAAAAAGAATCTAACTTTCATTCCTACCATAGTATCTATAGTTTGAGTAAGACTCTTTTTCAAAGTAGAGTTTGTTATTTAATTTCTTCTTAAGAATTTGTAGTTCTCAACGTGGGTTTAATATTTTGGGGCTTAATAAAAAAGTTATGTATTTCTTGATAACGATATGTATACTTGCGTAGTATCTCATTATTTAATTATAACAGTTGCACTCTTACATGTCACAAAGTCAAGTATTTGGTACCGTTGTAAAGAAAAAAAATATAAATAAAGAGAATTGAGAATCTAAACACACATACATCGTAGTACTATCATACAAGATAAGGATCAAGTTTTTGGCTTTTGTTGTCAAGAAACTTAAAATCTAGTTCTTAATAGTGGAGTCAGAAGCAGAAGTAAATAAAAGAAAAGGGGATCAGAGACTCGCACATAAGGAAGCTGAAAAGACCAATCTTTGCATAAGATTATGCTTAAGATTAGGTTTATCATGCAGAGAGATACCTTATTAATGGGCCGAAGAAGGAAGAAAAATTGATAGCGGCAACGACTCTTTGTTTGAAAGGAAAGACTCTAGTATGGTATCAATGGAGTGAATAAACTTAGAAAATCCAAACATGGGAAGAATCCAATGTTTGATTGTTAGAGCTCTTCAGAACCACACAAGAATAGGATTTACATAAGCAATTTTTTGTGTTGGTCCAAGAAGGATCCGTCATTAAGTATAAGGAAAATTTTGGATGTTATCCAACCTATTAAGAGGGATATTAGAAGAAGCGTTGGAAAAAAGTTAAGAAAAGTGTTCAAGCTAGAGATTTGAGCATCACATCACCAGATAAGACCATGAGGATTAAAGAAAACTATGTACTTAGTGCATTTAGTTGAAGATAAAAATGTAATGAAATAGACTACTAGGAGTAGCACAGGTGCAACACCATAATGAACTACTAAAATTACCAAAAGCTCAAATAATGGAAGTCCATATGAGGCTCTACATGGTAGGAATAAAGGGTCATGACTGAGGATGAAACTCAAACATCTTATATAGGCATATATTCATGAGAAGGGGGTCAAGAGGTTACGTTTTTAGTGTGATGATAAAGTTTTCGTGGGACACCCATTGTTAGTATAAGACTTTACATATTCTCATAGTGTATGACCAGGAGGCATGGGATGCAGAAATAAAGAAGGTTATGGTCGAGGAGGATGAACACCCTTACTTAAATTTAGCAGAAGTATTATTAAACTTAGTGTTTCAATTTACGTCGAAGCACACTATGAAACTTCATGGGCATATCAGAGAGCATAGATCAGATGTAGCTATGTTGATAGATATTGGGTCGCCCACAACTTCATCTCTACTCAAATAGTAAAGTGATTGGAGCTTGAGATGGTCAACACATGAAGCTTTGGAATCATGATAGGTACATAATAGGTGGAGAAGAGCATGGGAGCTTGTAAAGGAGTAATTTTAACAATGTAAGAAACTCAAGTGATGAAACATTTTCTTCAATTATATTTAGGGAGCACTGATGTGGTATTGAGTATGAAATTCATACAATTCATAGGGGGGACTACGATGAATTGGAAACTTTTGACCATGGAGCTTCAAGAGAGAGATGAAATAGTGGTGGTTTGCAGTGATCCTAGTTTGTGCAAAACATTGATATCAATGGATCCATCAAAGATGGCAAATAGGTTCAACGGGTGGGTCACTACCAAAGATTTGGAAAGGATTAAGAAGGTTTATGGAACTTACAAGATATGGCCAAAAATTCACGAAGATTTGATTATGTGTCGTGGACGAAGAAATTAAAGAAAATAACTTTCAGTGGGGAAAAATGACGACCTAAAATTTTGAGAAGTTAAAGAAGGCCATGAAGATTGTGCTAGTGTTGATGAAGAAAATCAAACTCAAGCCAATTTATGAGCGGGAGCCACACGACTTGATTCAATAACAGATTTTCACACCTTAAGAACAAGATATCTTTTTGGGAGGGGAGTATTTTTATATAAGTGCCTAGCCTAAGGGGACTTTTATCTTCTATTAGCTTAAGGGAAATTTAATCTTTTATTATTTATTATTTTTTGGTGTAAATATGATACAATGGACAAAAAAGATTCATGTAGCCACCCCACCTTGCGGGATAAAGGCTAGTTGTTATTTTTTTTGTATAAATAGGGCTTAATAATTTAGAGTTAAGGTTATGCATGAGATTATTATTGTAAGTCTTAAGTTTTGGGAGGGATTTCCTACCTCGCAAATTGTAGGAATTGGGAGATATCTCCTACTTCCCAAATTATAGGTGTTTCTTCTTTATTTTATATGATCAAGGTTGTATTGTTTATTTTGAGGAAATAAAATATTTATTTTTACCTAATTTCTACAAAAAAATCCTATCATAATGTTGATATTTTGATTAAAAATTTTCATTGTGCTAAAAGACGAGCAAGGTTTGGAAAATCAAGCTAGATATCTTTAGAAATTTTTGTAATTTCTACTTTAATTGGTGTTTTCTTTTGTTGCTATATACCATTTTATAATATAATGCCTACGATGTTCTGGTTTCTTCCTCATTTTACCTCCAAAAGGGTGGATCTTTGAAGTAGGAAGCCCATGCTTTCTCACTTAGAGACTTCTTAACTCCCAACATCCTTATCCATATTATAAACAACTGAAGGATAAAAAGAATTCCAGAAGTGAGGAAAGAAAGCATCGATCATGTCCTACTTATAAGGAAAAGCTGTACGAAAATTTAGGGAGTACAACTATTGACATTGCTTATTATTCATTATGTAAATAATTGTTTCATTTAATTCTCTTATTTTTATGACAGTTATCACTCTCAAAGAAGTAAGAAAATCGGCGACTAATTATGTACATTTGAAATGTAGTTGCATGAATCTCAAGGAGATCCAATAGATCACTTGAAAAGAGCAGCAAATGACCGAGCAACCTGATGTCGTTCCAATCAGTCAAATTCTAGGACGACTGAGCGTTAGCCCGACCAAGGGCGCTAAACACGTATAATGGCTTAACCGACACAAAGGGTATTCGCAAGAGCAACTATTGCTTGACGGGGAATTTTTCTATTTAGATTCATTGACTGAAGGTAGGTTGTCTATTAAATTATGGTACTGTGCTCTGTCTGATGAAATAATCATTCCAAAAGACAATGAGTGTTCATAATAGATTCCCTAAAAAAAAAAGCGTCCAAAGAAGTTCAGTCGGCCGAATGACTTTGGCCGACTAAATGAATACCACATGACAAAGCCAAACAGTTATAAATGTGAAATGGTGTCTAAGATAGCTACAGATGTGAAACGATACCAGCAACAGTTACAATGTCAAGATATGTCTAGTTCAATTACAAATATATAAATGCGTGACTCATAAATAATAATAGTTCCTATTAAATGAGAGGAAATCACGTAATTTATAAGACCCCTTTCTATGACTTATAAATAGGGGGTTATTTATACAGAAAGAACTATCGGATCTATGACCAAAGAATTAGTTTTATTTGTATCTCATTCCTTTTTCCTTTTATTTTTTTCTTGTTCCTCTTATCCAACGAACGCTCTATTCTTTCAGCATGACCTGAAAGGTCATTTTGGAATTCTAAAACTGCTTGATATTATTAAAGTTTTTTTGGCTACAAGATTTAGTTAAAATAGGTAAGATTTCATATCAATTAGTTTTTTTGGAGATAGGATTTTCGAAATTTACATCATTTCTGCTAATTCTGCATTTTCCTATCCTCCATTTAAATTGTAAATATTGAAAATACAATACACATCATATATTTTATTTGAATTTTGCTAAAGAAAATTTAAAGTTTAATACATCTACAGCTAAATCAGAATCTACAAAATATTTGGGCAGCTTCTGCGTGCAGCTTCTGCGTTTCAGGATAAACAACTTATCCTGGTGGCCTATGTTAAGTGTAAAAATGAAACCACATTTACAGATAAACGGACAAAACGTGCGATCCAAACGGTACCGTGACATTTTCAAAAACACCCATCGGACTTATAAACTGACCCAAATGAGCCCTTAATGCTCTGAAACCTTCATCTGAGAATCACTGATCATAATTTCATGAAATTTTCAAGTAACGAATTCCTTTTACTTCAATAAAATTCCTGAAATTTAAAATCTAAAATTTGAAATCAGAAAGTAAAGGAGAACCTCCTACCACTCAAGAAGACTTCTAAGTTCATCATCTTCAGCAAAATCGATTTCCCTTTCGAATGCCCCCATCTCCTTCTCCCCCTTAGAAATCTTCTTAGACGCCACAATACCAAAATCATAAACCTCGGTCTTAACCCCACCGTCCAGGGCCGACACATCACAACCGTTCATCATAATCACATTTTCTTGTTCCATCTTCATCTTCCGATCTTCAAGAACCGCGATCGCCGATTCCCATCGAGATAACTCGGCAAGAGCATACGATAGCTCACACTGGATCTGCTTCAGTTCTTGCTGGAGCGCAGAGATTTTTCTAACACAGCCATAGATGGGATCGATGAAATACATTCTGGCCTCATACACAAGTGAAATTACTGCATCTTGCCGCTGTCTGGGATGTAGATCGATCAAGATCTTGGCCAGATTGCTGGCGCCGAAGACGCGGTGAACTAGAACAAACATCTGCTGTTCTTCGGGGAGGAAATAGGGAGCGAAGATGCAATCTGGCCGACATTTTCGGCGAAGAAACTTGCATCCTGCGCACGGGTTGCTGTGGAGTGATCCCCATCCCGCAGCCATTGATGATGATGATGATAATCCAGAGGAAGGGGGCGATTGGATTGACGATTGCCCGTCCTCCATCGCTGAGAGACCGATTGTCTTCATCTCAGAAAGCTTCATCAAAGAACGAGAAGAAGAGATTGTAGAACATCTTAGGAAGATTTGCATAAACAAATCATGAAGGAAAAGATTTAAGGAAATAGTTACCAATATGAAGACTGATTAAAGGAGGATCAATGAAATCCTTCTCACTTTCGTCTCTCTCTCGTCTCTTGGATGATCTTGTAGAAATAGAGAAGGGGGCGCCATGCGCCTACACTCCCAATTTTAAAACGAGCATGTGATGGGATCGTAGAAATTTTAAAAAGAGGGTGCATGAAATAAATTTTTTTATAAAATTACCGCAAAATTTTCTTTATTTCGGGTAATGGAGAAATATTTGCCTACGTTATAAGTACGCAGAGCTGCGTACATCGGTATGTTATATGAAGGGTATTTGAGAGCTATATCTGCGTTATACCCCTGCAATCGCTCTGTAACCTACATGTAACTTACAAATATACGAATACAAAAGCGAGAAACTTATTAGTTACAGTTAGGTTACGAGGAGGTTCGGGGGCTATAACGTGGATATAACCGCCCAATACCCTCCATGTAACCTACCGACGTACACAACTCTGCGTGCGTTAGACATACACAAATATCTGTCGATAATGACACTTTAAAATTTTTTTATTATTTCTTTAGAATATGTTAATATAAAAAGGCATTTTATTTATTAGAAGATGTTAATAGAAATTTAGATGAAATTTTTTTTAACATTAGCCATGTCATATGTTGATCTAGAGAGAGAAAGAGAATACTTAGAGAAAAATTTTTGAGAATTTGATTAAATTGTAAATGTAAACCAATCATCTGGTGTTAATCATGGCCTCTTACACCCTATTTATATGATCAAATACATAGCAAAGTTGAACAAGGACGCACAACAAAAATCAAATAGTGTGCATCACAAAATGCATAAAAAATATATAAAAGTCAAAAGTTGATACAATATTGAATTTTTTTAAATGCATATTCATAATTTAACAGATTATTTAAGTTCAACAAATTTATGCGCCAATATAATTATGTTCTCGTTACTCCAAAATAAAAAGGTGTAGAGATAAATCTAAATAAACCTGCTTAAATGTATTTTACATAACCCTAAATCATAATAATAATGAAAATAAAATGACTTCTATTTCTTGGAAAACCAGTTCTCTTCCTAAAGCTCTTGGAGGACTTGATATTCATTCTTTAGATAATATCGATTTGATGTGTGAAGCTAAAATTATTTAGAGCATTTTAGTTCTAACTCTCTCTTAGCCAACTGGAGTATTGATAATTATGACACTATTTGGATTAATTATGTTTCCAAAAATCTCTACTTCTTCGAAAGATCTTTTCAAAGTTGCTATTAAAATTTGATGATGTCTTATTTTAAGGTTAATACTTGTTGCAATCTTCTTTTTTCTTTGATCCTTTGATTAAAGGATCATCTTTATTTGAGCTTTATGGTAATCTGGTTTTTCATTAGTTTTGTTTTCATAAATTTATCAAAATTAGAGATGTCTTATTAATGGCTATTGGCTTTGTCCTCAAGAATGGAATGTTCCTAATGACTATTAACTTTTTTATTTTTTTGCATTCCTATTACTGATGATGGTAGTACATGTCTTTAGAAAGGAAATGATTTATATAGCAATAATATTGCTTTCATTTTATTTATGAAACTTTATTTATTAGAGATTGGAATAGATTGGCCTGGTATAAAGACTATACTGTTAATTTGGCTTTTGTTTTATTGTAAAAATTTTATGTTTGGTCATAAAACAAGGGATATTTGTAATTTAAGGGTATTAGTGTTAGACTTAATTACTTTCTTTGTCTTAAATGTTTGAGAACTCATAAGCATTTATTCTATAAGTGTTCTTTTTCTCATAATTTATTGAAGAATTGTATCATTATTGGAGGATTTTTGTTGCTGCCAGCAACTTCTTTGAAGTTTTTTACTGTGTTGAGAGTTTTAGTTGCAAAATTCATAAGAGATTCTACCACTCTACTTTTCAAAATGCCACATACAAAATTTAGTTTAAATGAATAATATAAGTTTAAATATTTCTAGTACTTCTCTTGAGATTATTTCTAAATGAATTCATTAAAAAATCAGTCAACAAAGCTAAAATTGAAATTTCAATTATGAAATTCCCACCTTTATTAAAACAATTTATAATTTGTAGTTTGTGGATTCCTTTGGTTACTTTATTTTAGCATTTTTTTCTAGTTTTTTATATTGGCAAGTTGGAGTAGCCTTTCTAAGAATTTGATTATGATCTTTGCTTTGCTGCTTATTTGTTGGGCTAGTTGTACCATTTGTATTTCACTTCGGTTGTTGGAGCATTTATTGATTATGTTGATGGTGGTTGAATATCTTTATTTTCAAATTTACACTTAATTTTTCTCGAAAGGTCATCTTTGGTAAAGCTATGATAATTTCCATTAATATATTCAATTTGAACCATTCTTTTGAACGAAATTTTTCATTAGATCCTCGAAGGGAATTTAATATTTCTGCAAGTAAGTTCTGAGCTTAATGTCTACTATATTTTTTCCCTCTTTCTTAGGTTTTTTTTTTTTGGCTTTGTTTTTATTAGTTGTATCTTTTTATTTTGTTATTTAGTTTATTTATTTTGTGGGTGGCATATCATTTGGTCTTCAGAAGTTAGTCTATGTTTGGAGGGGCTACTGCACTTGTGATTCTTTACTCTTAAGCTACAAGCAATTAAAAATTTGAAGTGTTCCTTTTTCCTAAGAAATAAATAAAAAATATTTATATTAAAAAAAGAGGCTTTTACATAAATACCACTCAATTTCTATATATTTACTTATCTAATACCTAAACATTATTTTTTATATTTATATGATGGAAATCTTTCATATCATATAAAAATATCATTATTTTAACTTTTAAAAAATGAATCACACTTTCTTAAGATAAGATGACATATATATATATATATATATATCTAACAATTGAAGATTATGTAATAATTAAATATGTAAATACATAAGAATTTAGGCAGCATATCTGTAAATCTTCCAAAAAAAAATTTATTTTTCTTGGGCAAGTAACCAAGTTATTGGTTCAGTGGCTTAAAGTTGAGTAGGCCAGATATTTACATGCCTATTTTCTCAGTTATATTCAACAATTAAAGTTATAACACCTTTGTCCTGATATATTAAGCAATGTGGTTGTTATATAAACAGAAGAAATTAAATTTTCTTATGTTTAGGGAATTGTTTGCATAAGCAGGGCCTGTGGCTCCCACTAGCTGCCCAATAAATGATATATTTTAACAAGAGTATTTAAATCCAAAACTAAGTACTTCTGCGTGTAGGTTATTTGATTTTGTGAATTGTTTTTGTATTTAACCATCAAATATATAATTTGATTTTGGAATATGGAACTAAAAATTTCATAATCAGGTTGAAATGTCTCCCACGTGCTTTGTGTTTCCTAATTCCTAGTTAATGCATGCCTTCATCTTTGTAATGTTTAAGTTTGTGATGTCTTATTAATAGTTGAAAGGACAACTCGATGCTAGGGTTTCTTGGAGAGTTTCTTTTGGCGATTTTCTGAGTGCCATTAGGATTTCTCGAGAAAAGGGCTCATTCTGTCCGGTGTCTAATAAAAAAAAAACTTTTTATTAAAAAATAAAAATATTTAAATTGGGGTTTGCTGACATACACTTTTGGTAGGGGGAGTGTTTTGATTGGTTCACCGCCTTACGTATTTTTGCATACGGTGAACATATGTAATAATTTTTCCCTCGAGAAAGCTCTTTCTTCTTTCTTTTCTTTTTCGAAGCAATTTCGTCTTCTTTCCTTGGTCGGTTTTGGTTTTCTTCTGTGGTTTTTGAGGCTTTGTCCCTTTTTTTATTTTTCTTTTCTATGGATCCACTATATTTTCCTCTTCTTTCTTCTTCTTATTCCCCTTCTCAATCCATTGTTGATCTTGGATCAATTTTAAATTGGAAAGAACTTCTTTCTTCTCATACTACTATTAATTTTAATTTCCATTATATGCCATGCTCAGATGATAAGATTTCCTCTGATCTTGAACTTGAGGAGGCATGAAAAAATATATTCTTAACCTAGTCGGCTATGCTCTCATTCAAAGGACTTTCTACAAGAATTTTTTGCAAGCTGTTCGGAGAATTTGAAAATTTAAGGGTTTTATTAATCTAATTTTGCTCACTGAAGGATTTTTTTTCTTTTCAATTTTGTTTGTTTAGATGATTATGAAATGGTTCTTTCTAGAGGCCATTGGTTCATTGGCCGAAAACACTTAATTTTTAAAAAACGGACTCACAATTTTAAGCCTATACGTGAAGATTTTAGGAAAATTCTAGTTTAGGTTTCTTAATCTCCCTTTATTCTAGTGGTCATAATTTGATATTTATAAAGTGGCTAGTCATATCTGAATTCCTTTGGTTGTGGTTTCTTTAATGGCTAAGGGGTCTGGATTAACCTTTGCTAAGGTTATTATAAAACAAAATTTTGATTTTCCCCTTCTTAATATTACTATTGTTGTGATCCCTATTTTAATTTAATGGAAACTTTCTCTGTATATAACATAGAATCTTTAGGGTCTAATGTGGGTCGAATCCCCAATGGGTGTGTTAGGTTAGGAACGTCAAACGAGATTCGACGAAGCGAAGTGTGTTGTGAAATCAGATTTAGACTGGGTTCTGAATTTAACTTACACTACGTGCCTCTTTCGGGATTAACTTACTACTAGCAGGTTAAACTAAACCCTTATTTTCATAATCTCCTTTCAAATTTTGAACATAAGCAAAATTTTCCAATATTTAAAGTAAACCTCAAAATCATAACGTCATAGCACACTCTGAAACTTTAAAATCAAAATGAAATAAAAAATTTCAAACATAAGAAGGCAAAACAATTGAAGTCGGAATAAAATAGTCCACATGTCTATAATTTAAAACAAAGAATGCCCAATTCACAAGACAATTTTATTTTTTTCAGTATTCATTCTGAAATGTTCAAGGCATAGAATGCCGCTAACATTTTAAAATCTTCAAACAACAGAACAATGTGGACACCGAAGTTGATCTTCTCGTTTGATAAGGGACTGCCCTATGACAAGGTTACCCGCTATCGGGGCTCATTCATTTAGTTCAATGCTAATCTCAACAAGGTCAAAGTCATAATCGGGAAAGCACCTTATGTTGTTCTGAAGACAATCACTCCAGAGAAAGAAGAGCCTACAATTGAGTTTAGACTGAAGGACAACCAAGATTTCCCTACTCTCAAGAAACCCAAAACTGGAGGGGACACTGCCTAACATGTTGTCCCTGTCACCACCGGTCCCATTGTTCTTCTAGAGAGGAGAATACTCATAGCCTCACCAGTTGGATTTTCCATTACTGCACCGGTTGCCCTACCCTTGTCTAAAGGGAAAGAGATCCTGAATGAGGATGATTCAGAAGATGCTTTTGTCCCGTCGCCATATGTATTTGAGATTAGGTCAATCTTGAAGTCCATGCCACTAACATGATCTCAAAGAAGTGTCCAAAAATGGAGAGAATTGAAGATTAACAGAGCACAAGTTGAAAAGTTAGTT
>NEWO01000428.1:589458-608597 GCA_003013225.1 Phalaenopsis aphrodite | reverse complement strand
AGATGCATATTTATGCATAAAAATAATTATATGAATTAATTAAATTGTGAAAAATCATATTTTCTCCTCTGATGTCTTAATTGACCTATCAGTAAGGTTACATAAAAATTTCAAAGTCATTTGACTTAAATTTGACAAATTATGAAAGTTTGGACCCTTAAGGGCAAAATTGTAATTTTGAATATTTTGGCCTCAATGAACATTTAGGCTTAATCAAAATGGAAATAAGTAATTTCTGATATTAATTAACTCATTTGATAATTTACAATCAAAAATGGGCTTAATTGGTAGAAACCTATTTCATAAGATAATTCCCATAATTTTCAAAACTTTGGAAATTTCATGACTTTTGAATTTGGGGGTATAATTTTGGAAATCAATGATTTCACACTCTTGTTTGATAATTAAAATGATCTTGATAATGATCACTTAAAGTTTTTAAATCTTTTAAAAATTACACTTAATACATTCACCTAGGTCTTAAGAACTTAGTGGTGAACTTAAGTTCAAATCTAATTGTTAAAAGAGGATTAGAAAAATCAACATAATCAAACTTTTTTAAAACACCACAAGTCCAATTAAGACTAAAATTTGGCTAAGTGTTCTTAATAACACTAATTTGTCTCCTAAAGGGTCTTCACCCACATAATTTTCAAATTAAAAGGTAAAATGACATTTACCTTATTCTTGGGAATAATCAAGACATCAATATTCACTGAGCATCACGATATTCAGGATGAATTATTAAGCAACATAATAAAGTATAAATGGACTCAAGGCTTTTACAAGACATTAAGAAGGTTTCATGAACCTACTCCCTACTCTTAAACAGGTAAATACCTTAGGGGTCCATTAAACTTAATATGTTTTACTTAATAATATTATTCTTAAAATTTAAAGACCCCCAATACACAACATAGAGTTAGGAAGGTTTCCAAAACTTTACTTTTCCAGCTCTATATACATAAATGCTCTGACATGCATTTTGAGTTTCAGGTGGTGGAACGAGAAGACTCGCCAAGTACACTTTTATAGTTTACGGCATTTTATAATCTTTCTTGTACTTTCCTACTGCATTTTTATTTATGCTTGTATTTACATCCGTGCATAGAAAATATAAAATTGCATAAATCACCCCCACAACATTTCAAAAATATAAGATAACTCAAAATTTAATCACAAACATCACAAAAATACAACTTCAACTAAACTAAAGCGTCTCTATTGGAAGATCGGGAACCCTCGGAGGAGGTAACCTACGGTTGCTAACGAGGTTTTCCACGGTCTAAATGAAATTATGGAATTCATTAAGTTGAGTTTAGTAAATTCATTTGGACTAAGTGATTCCAATAGAAAATAATAGTGTCGGGACGATGGAACCGTGGGATCTTGACTGGTGTCGCTTTAATCAACTTTAATATGCCCATAATAAAATTTAAAGAGCTTTAACCATAAGATCACTTGATTTGACATTATAACTGAATGATCTAGAAAACTTGAACTCTGCTACAATGAGGAGCTTGGAGCTTACATAGTGGGCAACCCGGCCATCTTCAACAGCAAGAGGATCTACATCAATACATCCTTTTCTTAGCTTTAAAATAACAAAGCCATAGGAATTCGAGGTTGTTTGTCTAGTGCAACATAAACCCTCAAACATATTTTTAGGCATTTGTACAACCATATTGTACAATCTAAGCCCTAACCTGCCTTAGGATTCCGAGGTAGTCATTTTTCATGACTTAAATCCTCACATCTTCAAGGTTATTTGTGCTGACTGTTTCACACAAATGTAAATCCTAATAAAATTACAGGATGAAATATTTAAATAATTTCTCCTAAATCGAATCCAAATAATAGGATAGCTTGGGAAGTCACCGAAGTTTTCCTTCGAATCTGTGACATCCTCTAGTATCTCCTCCTTTGGACTTCAAAAGAAAATATTCCAAATTTGAACCAATCCCTTTTATATTTCTCCATCCAATATCTTTGAAATATCCTTACCATTTGAACTCCTTGAAGGTAATTTTTCTTGATTCTATTGAGAGTGTTCTTAAGTAACTTCTATTACCTAAGATGTAATTAACTATAGGGGCTTGCCCTTATAGGAAGCTTTTCCCGAACCCAGCATAATATAAACCCTATTTAATTCCTTATATTAAATAGGGGAACTTGTCGCAAAAACATTGGTTTCACAGACCAAACGGGTGTCATAACTTTCTTTAGTTTATTTGATCGAACCTCACCCTCAACTCTTGTGTTCATCCTTCGGGATAGATACAAGATTTGAGGTAAAGTGCTCTTTCATCTAAACTATGAAAATTATGGGGTCAGTTTGACTTCATCTTTTTCCAAACTAAATTTTTTTAACGTCTTTTCGAAGCGGACAACAGGGATTTCAATTCTGATGACAGACAGCTTCTTACGGGCAAACCTCACACCAAAAATAGCGCCGACAGCTTCTGGCGACTCCGCTGGGGATCAGCTTCTCTCCATTAAAATCAAGAAAAAAATTATCTTCATACATCAGTTATCTGTCCATATCCCTCTTGGATCAGATTACCCTTCTTCTGTTGACATACTTTACCCATTTCTGGCTTGGCAAAAGTACAGTCAATTCTTTTGACCTGCAGAATCATTTGTTCAATCAGCCTTGGACAGAATGATTCAGAAGGTCGTTAAGGACATTCTAATCTTTATATGAGGTCGGATCCCCGATAAGTGTGTAGGTGGACTAGTTCCACCTGGGCATTGTGCAAAATGGGTCCCGCACTGGGTCCTAAAATATTTTTAAATTAGGCCATACTCCGCAAATTTTAATCAAATCTTGTTGAAAGTTTGGGAACCTAGTCTTCATACTTTCTTTAATGTTTATACTAAAATTACAATACTTTGGCTATATAACTAACCCCAGCACTTTCTTTTGCAAAGTTGCTGCAATAACCAACCCAACGTTAACATTCACCTGCAACCTGCCAACAAGCTGCGAGGCCTGCAACATTGCTATTACCATCAAGTTTGGAGTAGGATTTGGAGATCTCGAGGTCATCCTCGGGAAGGCCCCTTTTGTTGTTGTAAAAGTTGCTGCTCCAAAAATACAAGAACCTGCTACTGAATTCAACTTGAATTCTCTTGATGACTTTCCAGTTCACAAGCAAACTAAGACCTCTGTTACTGATACAATAACACCAACAAAGACGGTTGTCCCTGCTACTAAGGGAAAAGAAATCATTGTAATAGGAAATTCGACTGAAGGATTAATTGCTGTACCTTCAACTTTTGAAATTGGATCAAGTTCAAAAACTGTACCATTGACCCGATCTCAGAAGAGAAACCGCAATAGGAAAGCCCGAAAAGCAGCTAAAAATCAGATCCCTGAAAAAATACCTACTGAAGAAGGACCTTATCAAAAGAAGGAAGAATTACCAGAAATCTATCCAATGTTGAGGAAAGGCAAGTTTTATCCTCTTATGAATACCGAGGGACATGAGGATGTCCAAAAGATTGCTGCTACTCTGCCAATCTCTCAAGAGCAGAGTAGGGGAGGGAAGAAATTCCATCCCATTTCTCAAGTTAGTACAATTTTTCAACAATTGGCTACTAAAGAAAATTGTTCAGCCCATGAGTTACTCAGACGAATGGGACATGCAATATCCCCTCGGATGAGAGAAGAAGTTTTGAGAGATGTTAAGTCTAAACAAAATACATCTGCTCATACTTTTGTTTGGTCCCATTTGTGAAATAGACTTGATACCACAAAACATCGACCCATAAAATCAAGATTGGGTCCAAGAATTCCGCAAAGATATTTATCTAACACTGTATATGGTATACACAAAGAGGAACATACTTCTTCTCAACACTTTGATAATTCTGTTAGGACACCTTGTACCGAATCATCATTGTTGAAAAAGAAGATGTGGATACCCAAAGTTGTATCACCGATACAGTTTAATAAACCCAATCAAGAAATAAAATTAGAATCTGAAGTATCTGATATTATTACAATTATTGCCACTGAAATGGAAAAAGAAACCCCACAAGGTTCTCCAAAAGCAAGTGATATATCACGCATTGAAGATAAAGTTGAAAAACTTTGAGATGAGATTTATGAGTTAGCTCGGGAACATGGAGTTTCAGTAAGTGAAGAAGATGAAGATTTTGATTTCAGTGATTATCTTAAAGAAGACTTCATGGATATTCATGTTGTTGAAAAAAGAGCTTCTGCATCCTCACGAGATGAAAATGTCGTCGAGGAAATGCAAAGAGCCCTTCTCCAAAAAGATGAACTTGTCAGTTCATTGGAGAAAAAGGTGGAAGAAATGACTGCCACTATGACTGCTATGGTTGTAATCCAAGGGCAGTCACAAATACCGCAGACAGCATCTCCAGATGTCAATCAACCAGAGGTCATACACATTACAGAAGAAAGAAGAGAAGTAACATCCACCAACAAAGAAGATCAACCGAGAAAAGAATCCACATCCATAACCATACCTAAAAAAGATCTCAAACAAATAGTTGAGCAAGTTCGTGATGCTTTAGTACAATCCAAAGGAGGTGCATTAATTCTAAAGGGTAGACTCTACCCAGAGGAATTTGACACTGTACCATTTCCTAAGGGTTTTACACCTCCGAACTTCAAAATAATCGATGGGACCGGAAATCCCAGACAGCATTAGGCACATTTCAGAGCTAACTGTGGGGTCACAAGAAGTAATGAAGTCTTGCTTTGCCAGCAGTTTGTCACCAGTTTAGCAGGAGTCGCCTTTGACTGGTATGTCGATTTACCCAACGACTCAGTCAAAACATTTACAGAATTGGAGCAGTTATTTATAAAGAGGTTTGCCGGTGTGGAACGTCATGTTTCCATTGGAGAACTCATGATGGAAAAACAAAAATCTGGGGAAACTTTGGTGGATTATATTTTGAGGTGGAGAAACCTTAGCATGAAATGTGAACCACAACTACAGGAACATCATGCAATTGAGATTTTACTCAGAAGCATGCATGGACCAGTAGCTTTCATGCTCAAGGGACTCACCATCAAAACCTTCGAGAAGCTACTAAAAAAAGCTAGTAGTCTTCAAGAAGATATCAAACATATGGATTCTAGTGAAAAGGCAAAAGTAACTAAGGCCTTTGAAAAGAAATCAGGAACAGTCGCAATAATTGATAAAGGGAAGCAACCAATGAAGATATATTCAAAAAATCCTCGTCCGTCTTCATCACAACAAACCCAGAAACAGACTAGCCAGTATAGTCAACAGCCATCTCAAGGAGAGTCGTCTCAAAGAAGAAAGATATCTTTCGCAGAAAGACGAGCGATAGTATATTCTTTCAAGAATGAAGCTATTTCCAAAATGTTCAAAAGTCTGATAAAGAATCCAGAATTTAAACTTCCAGAACCAAAGAAGCCTGAAGAAGTTAATAAGAAGAATGAGCCAAATTACTGCCCGTATCACAGAATGTTAGGGCATACGATCGAAGATTGTTTTATTTTCAATGATTGGCTTGAAAAGAACATTAAAGAGGGGAATATCTCTATCCCGAAAGAATATTTAAAAGAACCTGAAAATGGTTCGATAAATGTGATTTTGGATGAATCGATTTCCCAACTAGATCCGTACACTAAAGATGGCGGATGGAGTTCAACCTGAAAAAAGCTCAAGAAAGTCCTGGATCATATACAAGAATCATCAGAGGGATCCTCCTCATCTACTAAAGATGGATGGGATACAGCATGGAGAAAATCCTCTAAGAAAGTGATAAAACAAATCCAGAGTGCTTCCAGACAAACTACATATCAGAATCTTCAGTCTGTCAGACCAGAAATGGAAACTTCATTACAAGAACCATCTTCATCAAAATCAAAGAAGACAAAGAAAAAGAAGAATTTTGTTGATAACACCAGGGGTAGGATAGGGGCTGCCTCTACTAGATATGTTGTCTCAGATTCAGGGGAGAAAATCCTTGAACCTTTATCTTTTTGTTCCTCCGGAACCTGATGAATATAATAATAATAATGTTGGCTACGTTTTTACTGTCTTTAGTGATAACGTAAATAATCAACCTAATATCGATCTCAATCTTCAAAATGATCCTCAAATCATACTTGAGTCTAATACGATCAATACTAAAGAAGACTTCGACGATACGGCTTACGATAGCACCGAAAGTGAAGAACCAATCCTCCAATGCCATGGTACACCGTTAATAATCAACTTGGAATCTTTTGATAAAGAAGATACATTGGAAGATTCAACAGTAACATCTCAAGAAGAAATAACAGAAATAAATTTAAGGAGTGGAAAAATGTTACCTCCAAGAACAGCTCCAACGGATAAAGGGAAACAAACTGTAATTCAAGAAGATCTACCTCCACCTCCACCAATAGAAAAACAACATGATCAAGATAAAGCCACAGGAACAAATAAAGTGGATTACAACGTGCTAGCACATCTTAGGAAGTTGTCGGCCCGACTAAGCATCTATGACGCTCTAATCCTGTCAAAGGAGATGAGGGAAGATCTGGTTATAGCTTTGCTTGATCCAGAGATTTGCTTAGCTCAGCTGGCCAGCACATCCTCAGATGAAGTTTGCTCGTTGAAAGAACAATCTGGAGTAACCTTCACAGATGAAGATTTACTACTTGGTACAGCCGATCACAACAGACCACTTTATATTTCTGTCAACATCGGTAGATTTGTGTTATCCAGAGTTCTAGTGGATCGTGGAGCATCTCTTAACTTGATGAGTCTACGGACATTAGCATATTTGGACTTTGATATTCAGGAAATCATCCCCGATAAGATGATGTTAAGTGGATTCAACCAAAAGGGAGAAAGAGCCCTTGGATCAATTACATTACTTATGAAGGTTGGAGAACTAGCAACAACCGCAAAATTTCATATCATCGACGTCGAGACCTCTTTCAACGCTTTACTTGGCCGACTTTGGATTCATGAAAACAATATGGTTCCATCGTCTTTACACCAATGCATCAAATACTCCAAAGAAAAACAAGAATATTGTATTAAAGGAGATCTATAACCATTTTCAGTACATGAGGTTGATATTCATGAAGATGCTGTTTATTATACACCTCCAAAGAAAACTGTCTTCTCCCGAGAAGTTATAACAAATAAAAATTCAGAAAAAGAACAAAAAGAAGATCATTCAACTACCTCCTTACAGCATAATGGTGGAGGTTCTTTTAGTTCACGCACTCGAGATCGAGGCCAGGGACGTGGACAAAGAAGAACCGATCCAATTGCTAAAAGAACTAAGCTGATTATCAATATCAGTGATGAAGATAGTTCCAAAGATGAAATAATGATGACAAAACAGAAGAAACCTCAGTACAAGATCTCCTTAGAAGATGATGAAAAAAGCGAATATGAGACGATGTACGATCGGATAAACCACTATGTGAACACCTTGAACCTCACTCCAATCTTTCCTCAAAAGATTGAGAGTTTAGAGGTTAAGGAAGTCCCTTGTGCTGGTTTAAAACCGATCAAATTTTACTGTGCTTCTACTCCTGTAAACTCTGAAAATCATGTAAATTTGGAGGATCCTAGTGAATTAATGGAATTACCTTTTGGTTATTTCTCGCCTTATGTGCGAAAGTTAATTCAACAGGGAAATTTGCCTAAGCAAATGTCGAAAGACAAACTACAATTTTTTGAGAAATTATGGAATGCTAAAAATCGCACTCCAAAATCGAAAGAGGGTCTCGGATTTGGTACAATTGGACCATTCGATGATTCGAAATTTTGCATGGTTGTTTCCGGTGAAAATTGCCTCAATATAGAGGATGACTCTACTGATCAGCTAGTGGAAGATGCTCCTCCAGAATTGAGGAAGAAATCAAATCAACGATCGATGAACTTAAAGAAGTAAATCTTGGAACTGAAGAACATCCTCGACCAACATTTATAAGTTCTTTACTTAACGATGAAGAATCTTCAGAATTGGTCGAATTATTAACATAATTCAAAGATTGCTTCGCCTGGAGTTATGATGAAATGCCAGGATTATCAATGGAAGTTGCAGTCCATAAACTTGGGATAGACAAAGATATAACCCCAATAAAACAAGCCCCAAGGAGAATGGGCCTCGAAATTGAACAGCAAGTCATCGCCGAGGTAAAGAAATTGATAAATGCTAAATTTATACGAGAAGAACAATATCCCACATGGATAGCTAATGTTGTTCCAGTTAAAAAGAAAAATGGACAGATACGAGTCTGTGTCGACTTCAGAGACTTGAATAAAGCATGTCCGAAAGATGAGTTTCCACTACCAATACCAGAAATGATGGTGGATATTGCTTCAACACATGAAATCTTCTCTTTCATGGATGTATCATCAGGATACAACCAAATAAAGATGGCTCCTGAAGATACAGCACTTACAGCTTTCAGAACACCAATTGGGATTTTCTGCTACACAGTAATGTCGTTTGGTTTGAAGAACACCAGAGCAACATACCAACAAACAATGACAAGGATTTTTGATGGCCTTATTCACAATCAAGTAGAATGTTACGTGGATGATTTGGTCATCAAAAGTAAAAAAAATTAGACCATTTGTATGATTTGAGGATCGTTATTGAACGATTACAACAATATAATCTCAAGATGAATCCCCTAAAGTGCCCATTTGGTGTCACTTCTGGGAAGTTCCTTGGATTTGTTGTTCGTCATCGGGGAATCGAGATTGACCCTGAAAAGATTAAAGCTATCTTAGAAATGCCTCCCCCTAAAACTTTGAAACAATTACACTCCTTTTAGGGGAAGTTGGCATATCTAAGACGCTTTATTTCTAACCTTTCAAGTAGGTGTCAGCCTTTTTCGGCATTGGTTAAAAAGAATGCCAAATTTATTTGGGAAGAAAAATGCCAGCAAGCTTTTGATGACATTAAACAATATTTAACAGCACCTCCTGTTTTGGCAGCCCCTATTCCAGGGAAACCTTTGATACTTTGTACTGCGGCTTTAGATTACTCGCTCGGAGCTTTACTAGTCCAAGTTAATCATGAGGGCAAAGAAAATGCATTATACTACCTGAGTCGTCGTCTAATACCAACGGAGATAAAGTATCCACCAATTGAGAAGCATTGTCTAGCTTTAATTTTTTGCATTCCAAAAGCTCAGGCATTACATGCTTTCTCACAAGGGACGGATACTAGCAGACTTTCTTGCTGCACACCCGTTACCAGCTGGGTCCCCACTCAATGACGAGTTACCAGATGAACAAATTTTACATACAGATTCCTCCAGTATACAACACTGGGAAATGTACTTCGATGGTGCTTCCTCAGCCAAAAAAGATAAAGGTTCAGGCACAATCATACCAGGAAAAGCAGGAATTGGTTTGATTTTTATCACTCCAGATAAGGGTATGGTAAGATTTTCATACCACCTGACAGAGCCTTGCACCAATAATGAAGCAGAATACGAAGCTCTGATTACAGGATTAGAATTGGTAATCTTAATGGACATAAAAAATATTACCATCTATGGTGACTCTCAACTCATCATTCAGCAAATTGCTGGACAATACAAAATTTTTAAGCCCAAATTGTCAGAATATTACCAGTACGCGATGAAACTGCTGGAACAGATTCCTAATGTGACTTTATATCAGATTCCTCGGGTAGATAATGCACAAGCTGACGCTCTAGCAAAACTTGCTAAAGAATTGGCATGTCCCCCGGAGGATTCCATAGAAATCACAGTACAGGGCAGACAGGTTCTATCCAAAATTGACATGGAAACCTTCCATAAACTCAGAAAAGAAGAAGTCACAATAAATGCGATTGTAAATATCAATCAAGACTGGCGGAAGCCATTAATTGAATAATTGCATACTGGAAAGCTGCCAAAGGATAAGTCCGAGGCAAATCAGATTACAAAGAGAGCTTTGTCATACGCTCTCATAAATGGTGTTCTCTATAGGAGATCATTCGATCAAATGTGGCTACGGTGTTTGAGCAGAGCCGAGGCACAAAATATTGTCAAAGAAATACATGTCGGATTGTGTGGTGATCACCAATCGGGACCAAAAATGAAAATGAAAATTAAAAGACTCAGATATTATTGGCTAACAATAATGTCTGACTGCATGGATATAGCAAGAAAATGTCACCAGTGCCAGATACATGGAGTGGTCTTACACAACCCACCGAATGTGCTACACCCAACTGTTGCTTCGTGGCCATTCGAGTGTTGGGGTACGGACATAGTGGGTCCGATAGATCCTCCATCCTCCAAAGGACATAGATTCATACGTGCAGCGACAGACTATTTCTCTAAATGGGCAGAGGCAGTTCCACTACGAGAGGTTACAGCTCAGCATGTCCTACAGTTCTTCAAAGACCAAGTCGTTTACCGTTTTGGTGTACCGCGAAGAATTATTTATGATAACGGGACAGCATTTAAGAGCACAAAAATCAACAATTTCATCAGAAAACATGGGATAGATTGGAGATACTCCACAATTTATTATCCGAAAGCAAATGGGTTAGCTGAAGCCTTCAATAAAACGCTTGTACAAATTTTAAAAAAAATACTCAATGAAAATAAACTAGACTGGCACAATAAATTGTTAGAAGCTCTGTGGGCTTACCGAACAACATTCAGAACTCCCACTCAATGTACACCTTATATGCTCGTATACGGGTCAGAGGTCGTGATACTACTGGAAATACAGACACCATCTCTCGGAGTCTCCATTGCAAATCAACTTACAACTGAAGAAAATGCGAAACTCAGATTTGAAGAACTTGAAAGTCTCGAGGGAAAACGTCTACAAGCACAACAACATCTGGAGCTATATCAAGCAAAGATGATACGAGCTCATGACAAATTGGTCCGCCCAAGGACATTTAAAATTGGTGACCTGGTCCTTGTTCTCAAAAGACCTATTCTTGCACATCGCAAGATAGGTGGAAAATTTGAACCAACTTGGGAGGGACCATTTGTCATTGAGAAGGTCTACGCCGGAGGAGCTTACCAACTCATCAACTCTCAAGGATAAAGGCCCATGCTTCCAATAAATGGATGATATTTAAAGGCCTACTACGCAACATAACGACGCTTGCTGCTAATAGTTTGCCGTGTATATATGAAAAATCTTTGTGAACTTCAGATAATTCTGGGGTTATTTATATGGCCTAAAAAGTCTATGACTATATAAATTTTATTTTATCATTGTAAATCTAATGAAAAATCTTATTATCATATATTACGTCTGTTCTTCTATATATATATTAATAAGATAAAATATATATTGATTGAATTATGTTTTGTTCTGATTCATAAAAAATTCAGACTCACTGATGTCTCTCTGTTAATTTAAAGGAGAAGATGTCAGGATCACGGTTGATCTTTGCTTTCAAAGATGGTCTGAACTTTGCTTTCAACAAAGAAGACATACCGCAAGGATGGATAATCGATTTTGACTTGAAATTTGATGATATTAATATAGAATACGAAAATCCACTGATGGATACCGTTCAGAAGCAAGAAAAAGAGGCATTTCCCTCACTGCTTAAATTCAGTACCAGGAGTCTCTCTTCCTTAAAAGGGAAAGAAATTGTTGAAGAATCAGATCCCATGGAAGGGCTAAGCCGCCGTTTACCCTCCATGGTAGCTACTACAGCAGAGCATTTGATAGCTGCCGATGAACAAAAAATACCTTTCGCCTCGTTAGGAAGGACTCGGCGAAGAAATGCCGATCGAAAGAAACAAAGAGCTTTGGCTAAAGCAAGAAAAGAAAAAGAAAAATTATCTGTGATTCCAGAAGAATATATGTATAATATCAACATGAGGGAGTCTTCTGATAGTCTTCCATTTACAGAAGATGAAGTACAATCAGTACGACGTCTAGAGCCATCGCCAGTATGGGTTCACTCCGATGCTAGTTCAGTTTGTTCTACCTGTCATTCTGCGACACTTGATCTAGGACATTCTACCAGAGCTTTTGTAGAATGTCCAAGTTGCAATGTGTTACACCTTGGACAGTATCATAGTTATGGTGATTACTCAACAGCTAATGAGCTGTTAAGATATGATGATTTACCCATTGATGATACAAATACAATCCAGTATTATCCATGGGATCCTTATTTGTGCCAATTCAAATTTAGGCAAATAATCCGGTGGAAGCAATACCACCACTAGTATGGCAATCGATTATTGATAATCGGTTAAATGATGAAACACACTACCCGGCATATCCAAGCAATTTTGAACTTGCAAGAATCCATAATGTTAAATGTAACGTTTTTTAACATTTCGAGATAGTTGATGGAGAATATATCAATATTCTAGAGGGACTAGAACTATATACGGAGGTTTTTTCTCCCACAGGACAACAGGAGGTACTTGATTGTGTGTCTGTCCTCCAGATCAGAGGCAAAGCAGGATTGCTATTTGGAAGGACATATTCGGAGCCTAAAAAATGGATGAGGGGTAAGGGTCGTATCACGATACAATGTGCGTGTTGCTATAATTACAAAATAGATCAACAAGGAAATCTTCCGGGGATCTTACAACATGAACAGGTGGAGCCAATGCCACCTATGATAAAATGGATGATTACACGACTGGTGCAGTGGAGAATAATGTCATCAAGTTGTATTCCCAATAGTTGTATAATCAAGATTTATGAAGAAGGGGATTGTATTCCTCCACGTGTTGATCATCATGACTTTGATCGTCCGTTTTGTACAGTTTCTTTCATATCAGAGAGCAGTATCCTATTTGGTACAGATATAGACATCATCGGTCCAGGAGAGTTCCAAGGATCTGTTGAGATTTCCTTACCGAAAGGATCTGTCTTGATTCTGAAAGGGAATGGAGCTGATATAGCGAAACATTGCATTCCGGGAGTTCGGCACCGTCGAGTGTCGATAACTTTTAGGAGAATGATTGACGATAAAACTCCATATGGATTTCGGCTGGATCCGGAGCTCGAACAATTGCAACCATATGAGTTATAAACTCGTTGCACCACTAGGCTATTTCAAAACAACAGACTAGAAGGTCAGCTTGTTTAGAAGCTCATACAGTTCGCAAAAAAGATCTTCTATTGATAGATGTACAGATAAGCAAATATGCAGTCAGTTATATGAATGCAGTTTATTTTGTACTTTATATTATGTACTCATGGATGTATCAGTTATGCGAATAGCATGATGTACTTTTCATCTTTTGAGATATATACATGATATATTGTAAGAAATGACTGTATGAATCAGTAACAAAATTTCACAATAAACAAATTAAATTTGCCAAATAAGTTTTCTCAATTTTGAGAATTCCTTGTTCGTACAGCGTGACCTAGTTCAGTCTACATCTCCACAAAATCACACATTTTACACAATTTTGTTTTCTGCGACATCCCTATGTAGTCACAAACTCTATATCATATTTGCAAATAAATTTTGCAAATCATTTTTAAAATGACATTAATTTCTGCACATTACGTTTTCTGAAGCACAAGATATTTTAAATTATTCTGATAACTCTGATTTACTACTTAAGAATAAAATTGATCCAATAATTTCAATTTTCTCTTTGAATTAGTTCAATACTTCTGATTCATAACTTTTCAAAATTGATCCGATAAGTTCAATTTCTACTTTGAATAAGTTTAATACTTCTGATTCATAATTGATCCGATAATTTCAATCTTTACAGCAAATCAGTTATATACTTCTGATTCACAACTTTTTAAAATTGATCCAATAATATCAATTTTTACTTTGAATCAGTTCAATACTTCTGATTCATAATTTCAATTTTCATAACGAATCAGTTTGATACTTCTGATTCAAAACTTAAAAAAAAAAATTTATCCAATAATTTCAATTTTTACTTCGAATCAGTTCGATACTTCTGATTCATAACTTTTAAAAAATTGATTCGATAATTTCAATTTTTATATCAAATCAGTTTGATACTTCTCATTTATAACTTTTCATAATTGATCCAATAATTTCAATTTTTACATTAAATCAGTTCGATACTTCTAATTTATGCTTTTCCCAAATTGATCGGATAATTTTTACTTTGAATTAGTCTGATATTTCTAATTCAGATTCTTCAAGAATTGACTCAATAATTTCAATTCTTACTTTAAGATCAGTCCTATATTTCTAATTTCTTTTATTGAAAGTCAGTTCTAAATGGCTGACTATCCTTTGATATCAATATTTGTATCTTGAATTCTCATTTTTAGGTCAACCCTTACATGTTGATCCCTATTAAAAATCCCCAGCAGAAACAAATATTATACGCAAATTCACACTTCTTTCTAGGTCAGATGACTTAGAAATCTATATTGGTCTCGTTGATCTTGTCGGTCAACACAAATACGTGCGGTGTGCTTGCCCAGCACACCACACCTATTGGGGGTCCATTTGTTGACCTCACTTTTGGTTGAGGTCTAGAAATTTCTTTAGTATCCTAGGTTTAGCCATAGGATTTTCCTATTGACTAGTCTTCGAAAACTAGAAAAGGTACCCCCACCATTAGAAATTCAAAACTCTTCTCTTTACTTAACTTGAGGTTCCACATATTAGTCTTAACCTCTAGCATATAGTAGGTAAGATCATTATGAGAGAATTCAAGAAGAGTTCCTATAGGACAACTTGGCCTTAGGATTGACCCTGGATATTAGTTTGGAGTTAGGGTACACGATATCCTCACAATATCCTGGCTAAAACCAATACATAAGATCTCAAAATGAGGGTTTTATTGATCCATGATTCATTTAGAATGCATAGCTATCCAATTCTATTTGAAATACTAATCCTGGGTCTTTTGTCCCAGACACCCCCAAATTACCTAACTGCCCTTAAGACCTTCCTTTAACCCGAAATCCAAAAATCCCACAAAATTACCATAAAATCCTAATAAATCCCAAATATTTTCAATTTTATTTCTTTCAACTACCACATGGCCCAATTTGGTCAATTTGGTCATTTTTAACCAAAATACCCTCAAAATTGCCAAAATTACAAAAATACCCTTGGCACCCTAAACTTTCCCAAAACCTCTAAAATCACTTCAAATGTTCTCAAAACCCATTTGGAACCATCAATTGGATTCAATTTGACCATTTTGACCAAAACCGCCAAATTGCCTTTAAAGGCCCAATTTCCCCAAATTTACTTTAAATGTCCATCAATTTGGATCCAATCTCCACCAATTTCAATCCTAAACTCAAATTCACCTTACATGTGACCAATTTAAACCAAATCCAAGCTCAATTGGTCCATAATTGGAGCCCAATTTAGATTTGGGTCAAAACCCCCAATTTTGACCATATGACTTAATCTCACCCAAGTGAACCCATAGCCTAGTCAATTTGCCTCATTTAATATTGAAAAATCCTTACAACATTATTATACATCAAAATCAACCATCAATTGGCCTTGATGAAACCTCAAATCCATTTAATTTTGACCAAATCCAAAATTCATAAAATTAGCCCCAATATTGGCTAACACTCCAAAACTCAACAATTGAATGTCTTAGACTTCAAATTGGCATCCATTTTTTGTTGAAAATCCTTTATAAGGTCGTTTGTGACCAAATACAACAATCAATTTGAGCTTAGTCCAAAGCCAGCTCAAGTTTGACCCAAGTTAGATCCATATGTCTAATTTGGGTCTAAAATTAAAACCCATTCAAATCCATCCAAATTGACCACCAAATCAACTTCAAAACAATTTTCATCCTTCATGAAAATTGTTCATTATGATGTTTTACACCAAACACAATAATTAATTTGGACTTATCCCATGGCTAGCCCAAGTTTGACCCAAACTTAGCCCAACATGCTTAAAATGGGTCCAAAACCAAAAATCCACCAAATTGATTAACTAATTGACCTCAAAATGACTTTCACCCTTCATGAAAGTTGTTCCTCATGGTCTCCTACACCAAATGCCATAGTTAATTGGGCTAATTGGCATGCCTAACCTAGTCCAAACACAATATTTGGTCATATGCACCTTTGTGGACTTATGACCAAACCCAAACCAATTAAGCTTGGTATGATCTAATGAGCCTTGCCATGACTCACCTTAGACCCTAAGGTTGAGTTCCAAGCCAGCCATTAACCCATGCTTAACCTTGATATTTATCTCAAGGGTAAAAATTTTAATTTTAATCCTTGGAAGAGATAATAAAGAGGTTAAATCCACACATGTCCATACCATATGGTGTCATTTTGCTGCCCATCATAAGCTTTAACCATGGTCCAAGCCTTGGTTAGCCACCCTAACCCAAGCTAAAGCCCAAAACCGTGAGCCCCCACATGGTTAAAACCCAAACTTATGCCAAGAGGCCACCTCAGCTCAAACTGAGCTGAGAGCTCCTCTGCTTGACACCTAAGCAGCGGGGTTAAGCTCTCAATTGGCCAGCTAAGCTCCACATTGGCCAATTTCTATAAAATCCACCCCAACGACCATGAATAGTGGTGTGTTAAAAAAATTTCACCAAGGCCTTCCAAACCTCTTTGAGAACTTCTCTAAGAGCCCCTCAGTGCATTTCAATCCATTTCCCTCTCTCAATTCCACCACAGAAAGCTAATTTTGAGCTCAAATCCTTGCCCGAAATCAGGACAAAATCCAATCTCAACCTATACATCACCAAACCTTCAATAGATTGGCTCTACACCTTCACAAGAGTGAAAGAAGCCAAAGCCCCATCAAATCCCCCTTCCACAGAGCCTCTACCATAACTCTAGACCAACACCCAAAATTGGCTGTGGTCGAAATCATACATAGACCTTACACCAGAGCCAGAGGCTTCATCCCTAAGGTCTTTGGAGTATAACGAAGGTGTAAAGAATCTCTGATTGAGGCTACACCTCTCGGAGCAAAGGTATAACTCACTTACTCCTCCGAGCCTTCGCGAGCTTTACGTTTACAATGGCTTCATTTCATAGCATCTTAAACGTATGGATATGTTCGTCTCACTTAGACGAGTCTATAGGATCAAACCCGAAGCAATTTGGTTGAGTCTAGGCCGAGATGTTAAGGTTTTAGTGTAGACGGTCGCGGGATCATTCCTTTGGGGACGATGAACGGATGTCGTTCATTCTCGCTTGTATTGGATGGACGGCGGAGATCAAGCCGAATGGTCATCTGAGGTGATACAGCGCGACGCGTGGCAACTGACTCAGAAGGCAGCGTCGAATGGGAGCGCGCCACGTGGCTTTTCGACGGATCCGAGGATCCAGTCAGCCCGCGGTTTGAATAAGTAAATAGGGTATTTAAAAAATTCAGAAAATAGCTATTAAACTTCAAAAATCCATATCTTTGTGTAGAAAATTCATAAAAATAAAATAAAAATACCCTCTTGCTCAGTGAACAGAGAAGATTCAGGTGGAATTATTTTCACATTAATTTGATGCATAAATTATTTTAGGAAAATAAATTAGGGTTAGGGGTTTTTCAATTCTCCATACATATTGAATTATTACCTTAACTCCAATTTTTTATATGTTATAGCTTCTGTCTAGTTGAACAATTTGAATATTTTTCAAAAGAAATAGGAGATCTCTAGAGAGAGATCTTAATTTTCTAAATTTTTATGCATTTTCTATTCACATAATTATAGAAAATTGTATGTGGCTTAGAAAATTCTATAAATATTTATATGAGTTTTCTCTGGCCAGAGTAGTCTTAGAAAATAATTTTATAATTTTTAAAAATCAAAACATCATTAATTTAAGGAAACCCTAATTTGCTTAAAATATTTAATTTGGAGAATATAAAGATCAAAATTATTTGATTTTTATTCTCCACTGTGATTTATAAGTCAGAGAATCCACCATAAAAAATTTTAAATGATTTTGAGATTGTTTTATATTTTTAATTGATTTTTAAAGATCATTATTAAAGTTAATATTTAAATGATTTTTAAAAAATCAAAATATAACTCAAAAAATTATAAAACTTAGTTTTTTGAGTTCTCTGATATTAGGGGGATTTAATAAAAATAAGAACATATTTAAAATAAAAACTTAATTTTTAAGTTATTTTTAATTATTTTTAATTAAAAATAATAAAAAAAATCATAAAATGTTAAAACTCATGAAAATGTTTCAAATTACTTCCTAAATACTTAGGAATCATTGAAGTATTTTTCCAAGGTTTAAAAATAAAGATATTTATTTTTAAACCTTAAAATGATTTTTAAGGCGTAAAAATAGAGTTTTCACCAAAATAATTCTAAAAAATCAAATAAAAATCAGAAAAATATAAAATAAATTTCTCTGAGTTTTATGACCTCAGAGAAATTTTTCAAAAATATAAAATACATTTTTTAACATTTAAAATATTTTATTTTTATTAAAGCCCCCAAAATTTCAATTAATCCTAATAAATCACAGAAACTTAAAAAAATACGAAATTTTGGCCAAAGGACTTTCTAGTCTAGGGCTAGCTCACATAAAAATTTCAAGTGATTAGGAATTGTCCTTATCAATTTTTGGAATTTTCTTTGGAGATGCATATTTATGCATAAAAATAATTATATGAATTAAATTAAATCGTGAAAATTCACATTTTCTCCTCTGATGTCTTAATTGAACTATCAGTAAGGTTACATAAAAATTTCAAAGTCATTTGACTTAAATTTGACAAATTATGAAAGTTTGGACCCTTAAGGGCAAAATTGTAATTTTGAATATTTTGACCTCAATGAACATTTAGGCTTAATCAAAATGGAAATAAGTAATTTCTGATATTAATTAACTCATTTGATGATCTACAATCAAAAATGGGCTTAATTGGTAGAAACCTATTTCATAAGATAATTCCCATAATTTTCAAAACTTTGGAATTTCTTGACTTTTGAATTTGGGGGTATAATTTTGGAAATCAATGATTTCACACCCTTGTTTGATAATTAAAATGATCTTGATAATGATCACTTAAAGTTTTTAAATCTTTTAAAAATTACACTTAATACATTCACCTAGGTCTTAAGGACTTAGTGGTGAACTTAAGTTGAAATCTAATTGTTAAAAGAGGATTAGAAAAATCAACATAATCAAACTCTTTTAAAACACCACAAGTCCAATTAGGACTAAAATTTGGCTAAGTGTTCT
>NEWO01000428.1:513481-566981 GCA_003013225.1 Phalaenopsis aphrodite | reverse complement strand
TTTCCTTCCTAACGTGATCTATATATTTTCCTCGTCACCTCTTAAGTTGGATGTGAGTCCAAGTGCTTTCCTTCCTAACGTGATCGATATATTTTTCAGCTACCACTTGGGTTAGATGTGAGTCCTAGAGCTTTCCTCCTCATTGTAGCTGATATTTTCCTCATCGCTCTTAGGTTGGATGTGAGCCTCAGTGCTTTCCTTCCTAACATGATCTATATATTTTCCTCATCACCTCTTAGGTTGGATGTGAGTCCTAGTGCTTTCCTTCCTAACGCAATCTATATATTTTCCCCGCTACCTCTTGAGTTGGATGTGAGTCCTGGAGCTTTCCTCCTCAATGTAACAGATATTTTCTTCGTCATCTCTTAGGTTGGATGTGCGCCCCAGTTCTTTCCTTCCTAATGTGACATATATATTCTCCCTGTCACATGTTAGTTTGAATATAACTCCCCAGTGGTAACTCAAACTGGTACAATCCTATCTTTCTAGCGTAATATCCTTAATGGTTGTCATATTCTACACTGTTGTTACCCTTTTAAGTTGGATGTGAGCTTCTGTTCTTTCCATCTCGATTCGGTCCTCTCACACAATCTTATCTCATCTTTTGAAATCAGTTTTAAGACCACCTAAATGGATTATGGTATCTGATTCCTATTTTGGGATTGATACCCAAATTTTAATTCCCACATCGGGGTCAGCACTTACATACTGATTCCCATCCTTTATAAATACCTAAAATATCACAACTCAAAATTCACTCTCTGATCCCCACTGAGAGTCCCTATTCCTTGATTTCAATTAGATGATCACCTGCTAATTTCCCAGCAAAAACAAATCACACACACAACTCTACACATACTTCTAGGTGTGTTGACTTGGGAATTTATATTGGTTTTGTTGATCTTGTCGGTCAACGCCAATACGTGCGATGTGCTTGCCCAGCACACCACACCTATTGAGGGTCCATTTGTTGACCTCACTTTTTAAAATCATTTTAAACACCTTGAAAACACTCAAACTACCCTAAATCACTAAAATGGTCAAATTACCAAAATGCCCCCTCCTAAGCCCAAGATTCCAAAAATTCCAAAAAATCTCAAAAATTCTCAAAAACTTCCAAATATTCCCAATTTCATTTTTCTCAACTATTACATGACCCAATTTGGCCAATTTGACCATCTTTGATCAAACCCCCCAAGTTGCCTTTAAAGGCCCATATTTTCCCCAAATCACTCCAAATACTTATCAAATTGGTCTCAATTTAAGCCAATTTCAATTATAAACTCAATCCACTCTTGATGTGACCAATCTAGACCAAATCCAAGCTAAATTAGTCCATCAATTGAACCCAATTTTGATTTAGATCAAAACCCCAACTTTGGCCCCATAACTTGGTTCTACCAAATTGAACCCATAGCCCACTCAATTAGCCACAATTTGTGTTGAAAAACATTCATAACATCCCTATACATCAAACTTGACCTTCAATTGGCCTTGTTGGGGCCTCAATTTCATTTGATTTCAACCTAAGTCCAAAAAGCCCCAAAATTGCCCCAAATTGGTCATGTCTCAAAATCTCACCAAATTGATGGCCTTAGCCCCAAAATTCCCACCCCATCCCTTCATGAAAAATCTTCACAACATCTCCCTTGATCATTTGAAACATTCAATTTGGACTTAGCTCAAGTCTATCCCAACCTAGACCCATGTCTAGCCCAACATGCCCAAATTGATCAAATTTCAAAAATCCCTCAAATTGACCCACCAATTGAACTCAAAATCACACCCTTCACCAAAAATTTTCATAACAATCATCTACAAAATTTTGATCAATCAATTATGCCAATTTACATGACTAGCCTAGCCCAAAACCAAGCTTTGATCACTTGCACTACAGATGGCCTAACTACCCCCAAAGTCATCAAATTAATGACTTCACAGCCGTTAGTTGGACCCTAGTGGCCAGCCTAATCCTCTTAAAACCACCAAAACTAAGCCATGGACCAAAGGTATCCTAAATTAAGGTATTTAATGCCATATTTTATTAAGCCTTGGATATTTTGTGCCAAAACAAAGCCTAAAATCATTAATTTGTTGACCTCCCTAGCCACCTCCTCTGGCTGGCCGGCCAGCCTAGTGGTCTGAAAATGGCCAAACTAAGAGCCAACCTCATGGAATTAAACTCAATTCAAACCTAGAGGCCACCTCATCCAAATTGAAGCTTAGAGCCCCTATGCCCTCCACCTAGGCAGCACATTTCACCCCCTAATTGGCAATGGAAGCAAGCCTAAAACCATTTTTATAAAAAGCTCCCCTCCACGACCATGGAGAGAGAGCTGAAAATTCCTCTAAGAGACTTCCCCAAATTGATCCCAAAGCTTCTTTGAGACCTCCTCAGTGCAAACCAACCACCACATTGCCCTGAATCCCCTTTTAGGAGCCCAATTTTTTAGCTCAAAAACCTTGCAAGAGACAGGACAAAGCTCTCCACACCTCTACACTCCACCAAACTCAAATTAAACTCACCCACACCTTCACAACCTTGAAATAAGCCAAAGCCCCATCAAATCCCCCTTCCATAGAGCCCCTAGTATAGATTTTGATCAACACCTGAAATCAGCCTTGGTTGAATTTGGGTCTAGGCATTTCACCATAGCAAGATGCTTAATTCCTAGCTTCTTTGGACCCCAAAAAACATGCCAAGACTCTCTGATTGAAGCTTCCATTCTTAGAGCCAAGGTGTTGATCTCCTCTTCCTCCCGAGCCTATTTTGATTCTCTATTTAATTAGGCTAGATTTAATTATATGATTATCGTATGGATATGTTTGTCTCACTTAGATGAGTCCATAGGATTAAACCCGAAGTGATTTGCTTGATTATAAGTGGCGATCTTAGGGTTTTAGTGTGGACGGTCACGGGATCACTCTATCGGGGACAATGACGGAGAGCCGTCTGATTGCGCGTGTTTCAGATGGACGGAGGAGATCAAGTCAGACAGCATTTCCTTACGTGAACCGCGGGTCGAGTCAGCGACTACGTGGATGGCGGCGTCCAACCAGAGCACGCCACGCATGCCTTCGAAGCTACCTAGGATCCAGTCAGCACCCCACATTTAAATAGATAAATAGGAAATTTAAAAAATTAGAAAATGAACCCTAACTTTAAAAATTCATATCTTGGTGTAGAAAAATCATAAAAATAAAATAAAAGTACTCTCTTGCTCATTGAATAGAGGAGAATAATGTGGAAATAATTTTAAGTCCATGTGATGTATATTTTATTTTTAATTAATTAAACACTAATTTGAATTTTTTGATTCTCCATGCATATAGGCATATCACCATGGATTGAAATTTTATCATGTTGTTGCCTGTATCTTAGGGGATATCTTATGATTTTTTCAAAGTCAAAGAAGGTCCCTAGACAGAGATCCATATTTTTCAAGTATACATGCATTATTTGCTTAATTTAATCATGAAAATTAGCATGTTGCTTAGGAAAAATCCAAGAGAATATTGGAAGGTTTATGATGACCAGAGAACCTTTAGGAAAATTTCTCATGAGCCATGTCATTCAAAATATACCTAATCTTTACAAATCCTAAATCACTAAGATAATTAATTTAAGAAAATACAAACAACAAAATGACTTTTTTTTTATCTCCACTATTGTTTAAGATCCAGAGAACTCACCATAAAAATTCCAAATCATTTTTAGTTCATTTGCCGGCCTAAGTTGATTTTTAAAGATGAGTATCATTTTAGCACTAAAATGATTTTTTTCAAAATATAACTCAAAAATTTACAAAAATTTATATTTTGAGTTCTCTGTGATCATGGGTATTTTCTAAAAATAAAATGGCGTTTAAAATAAGAACTTGATTTTTTAGCCCAATTTGAATATTTAAAATAATTAAAAAATCCATAAAAATTGCAAAAATAATAACATTCATGGAAATATTCTAAATTGCTTCTTAAGCACTTAGGAATAATTAGGATATTTTTCCTGATTTTTTAAATAATGATACTGAATTTTAAAGCTTAAAAATAATTTTTAAAGGCTAAAAATGAATTTTCACTAAAATTATTTCAATAAATCAAATAAAACTCAAAAAAATATAAATTTTCTCCTTTGGGTTCTCTGACCTTAGGAAGATTTTTCAAAAATACAAAACTTAATTTTCCCTATTTAAAATTTTTTATATTTAATAAATACCCCATAACTTAAAATAATTCTTAAAATTCAAATAAAAATAAAAAAATCATGAACTTTCGTCCAAAGCCTTTTCAATTCTAGGCCTACCTCCACTAAAAATTTCAAGGGATTAGGATTTAGCTTGGTCAAGTTAGGAATTTTCTTTGAAAAATCCTATTTTTGCATAAAAATAATTATATAAATTAAATTAAATTTTAAAAAATCATATTTTCTCCTCTGATGTCGTAATTGACCCATGAATGAGGTAGGATAAAAATTTCAAAGTTATTTGGATTAAATTTGATGAATTATGAAGTGTTAGAGCCTTAGGAGCAATGTGTAATTTTGGAAATTCAGCCTTAATTAACATTTAGGCTTAATTCAAGGAGGGAAATGGGCAACCTCTAATCTTAATTTGGATGTTTGAAACACAAGGAGTTAATTGGTAGAAACCAACCTCACTTTCTTAATTAAAAAGATAAGTTAATAAATTTCTAGATTATTAAAATTTGGAAGTTTATTAAAATAAAATGAACCTAGAACTTAGGGGTATGACTTTTGAAGTCAATAATTAATCAATTTAATACCCTTATTTGATTTTCAAATGAATTTCAAATAATTAAGACATTCACCTAGGTCTTAAGGGCTTAGTAGTAATCTAAGTTAAATCAAGACTAATTAAATGAGGATTAGAAAAACAAACACAATTAAAATTAGAACATCTTTCAAACACTACAAGCCCAATTAGGACCAAAATTTGGCTAAGTGTGCCAATAACACTAACTTGCCTCTTTAAGGGTCTTCACCCACATAATATTCAAACTTAGATTACAAATGATAATTACCTTGATCTTAGGAATAATTAATACATCAATATTCATTGAGCATTAGGGTGTTCATAGGATGAATTATTAAGCAACATAATAAGTTTAAATGAGCTCAAGGCTTTTCACCAGGTAATAAGAGTGAAGCATGGACCTGCTTCTTCCTCTTAACCTGTTGGATACCTCGGAGAGCTTCTAAGCTTAATATGTTTTACTTGACAAATATCATCCTTAATCAAATTAATAAGGACCCACAAAGATTTGACCTAGAGTTAGGTAGGTCATAAAAATTTTAGTTCCCCGTTTCATATAAACTTCCTTAACATGCCTTTTGAGTTTCAGGTGGTGGAATGAGAAGACTCGCCATCTACGCTTTTACAGTTTTTAGCGTTGTCTTTCTTGTACTTTTACTATACTTTTGTGCTTATACAAACTTGCATGCTAAACAACGATGCCACCCTGAATGAAAACTAAAATTATTAGGATAGCCACAAAACCAAAACCAAAACTAAAACTAAAATCAACCAAGATAAAAATCACCTCCACAACATTCAAAATATAAAGCAACTCAAAAGTTAATCACAAAAATCACACAAAGCTACAATTGTAACTAAATTAAGATGTCTCTATCGGATTAACAGGAATTCCTCGAATGAGGTAACCAACGATTGCTAACGAGGCTTCCCACAGTCTAAATGAAATTATGGAACTCATTAAGTTGAGATTAATAAGTTCATTTATACTAAGTGAATCCGATAGAAAATAGTGGTGCCGCAATGAGGGAACCGTAGTATCTTAACCTGTGTCACTCTAATCAACTTTAACATGCCCCCATAATAATTAAAGAACTTCAACCATAAGGCCACCTGATTTGACATCATAACTTGACACACAAGAAAATTCAAACTCATCATGTTGAGGAGCTTGGAGATAGCATGGTGGGTAGCGTGGCGAGCATCTTCAACAACAAACACTGTCTTCCCTAGCTAAACCAATATTCCTTCCTTAGATATAAACAACAAAGTCATAGTACTTCGAGGTTGCTTGCTTATGAAATGTAAATCCTCACCTTAGCTTTAAGCCTTTGTACAGCCTTGCTATACAATATAAGCCCCTAACTTGTCTTAGGATTCCGAGGTCGTCGTTCGTCGCGACCTAAACCCTTACATCTTTCAGGCTATTTGTGTGATAGTTTCACACGAATATAAGCCCTACCTAATAAAATTGGCAGGATGAAACACCTAAATATTTCTCCTCAAAATTAAAGCCAAACATTAGCATAGCTTGGGAAGTCACCGAGGTTCTCCCCTAGATCCATGACATCCCCTAATTCTTCCTCCTTTGGACTCTACAACAAATTGTTCTAAATTTAAACCAATCCCCTTTCACTCCTCTACGTCTGATCTCATTGAAAAACTCCTTAAAAATAATATTTCTTGATTTTTATCGAGAGTCTTCTTAGGTGACTTTGGTCATTTAAGATGTAATTAACTATAAGTGCTTTTCCTTATAGGAATTATATCTGAACCCAGCTTAATATAAACCCTATTTAATTATTTATATTAAATAGGGGAACTTGTCAGCAAATATAAAGGTTTCACTAACCAAACAAATGTCATACATTCCTTAGTTTATTTGATCGAGCCTCATTCTCAAGTTGTGTTTATCCTTTAGGATAGTTACAGGATTTGAGGTATAGTGCTCTTTCATTTAAACTATAAAAAATATGGGGTCAGTTTGATTTCATATTTTTCTAAAAGTAAATATATATGTAAATTAAAACATCCTTCCGAAGCGAGCGATGGGATTTCGATTCTGGTGACTGACAGCTTTTTACAGGTAACTCTCCAACCAAAAATAACTCCGACAAGCATTTTCTCAAAATCACTCAAAAAAAACCCAAAACTTTCCTATCTAGGCAATGGGAGAAAAATCTTCTAAAGAAAATGAAATCTTAAGTTTCTTTGCCTCTAAATCGCCTATAATCTGCCCAAAATCAAGCTCTAGGTGTGAAAATTAAAGGTTAAAGGTGACTTTAGCGGTGAAAATGGAGATTTTACAGTGAAAATTGTTAAATAAATGGGTTATTACTGCTCTCGGGTCGAAGGCGTCGTTGGCGCCCATGCCAGCACCGTCGGTGTTGAAGGCTCGAAATTCACTATTTTAATTTTTTCAAATTTTCAATTTCCTTCTAATTTACACCAAAGTTTTTTTGGTATTTTTAAACACAAATTTTTATCAAACAATAATTCACAAATAAACATTCACAAACAATCATTTTCACAAACAACAACAAACTAACTTTTATAAATGAAAATACACTTTTTACAAACACATTTCACAAATCACACATTCACACCTATTAAGAAAACTAATTATAAATCAGCGTCGAAATCAAGCCACAACACTAAAAGCTGACACAAAACTATACACATAATCAAAGTTCAAAATTCTAAAGCAAAAACAAACCAAACCAGATCAAATCAAATCTGCACAATTACATTAAAAACATAAATATTCTTAAGCAAGTTGAGAATCCAAAGTCTTCAGTCTTTTCACTTCATATTCATTGTTTTCACCTCCTCTAATATCTCTCATGGATTGGTAATGAACATATAGGTTGTAGAAAGATTGGTACGGGAATTGATCTGTCAAATTTTCTTCGATCCACCCATTTTCTTTAAACATCCAAACTAATCTTGCTTCAAAAGTTCAAGTATGATCAAAATTTTCTTTCATTCTCCAATCAAGGTGATAAAAAAGGTACTTAAGATCTCCGACTGCATTCATAATACTCTGAAGTTCCCTTTCAATTTTTTACAATTTTTTCTCCAAATCAAGCAAACTTCCACTATTGGTGGTATTAATGAAGTTGAAGCATGTAAAAAATGATCCATAATAGCATTTAGTGTTTTATTTCCATTACCAACATACTGATCATCAATAGGGATCATGGGCTCCCATGGTGGTAAAACTTTTTCCTAAGTTTCATATGGTACTTAGGATTGACTGCAAATCAGAAAAATTGTAGAAGGATGCTCAAGTCCATAAATTAGCTCATTCATAATGATACCCATAATAGATTTAAATATGATTGATCCTATATCAATATGTTTTTCCATTTGAATACAGTAGTTTAAAATAACACTTTCCTCGGTGACTCTACTAATCTTCATAGTAGAGAGTAATTTTGCACAAATAAAGAAATGTCACTGCTTCGAAATTGGATTAAGTGATGAAGCAGGAAAACTAATATATCCTTCATCTCGTATGAATGAAATTTGTATAATGACAGATTGGAACATTTTCTATCATATACAATTCATTAATCCTGGCAATAGTAAATGATATAGCCTTACCTTGTACGAAGACAACTCCTTCGGTAATTCCATGTAGATTTGCATAGAGCTCCTTCACTACAGGCACAACAACCGCAGCAGTAGTGTAACACAGAACTTCCCATCGCCTTTGCAAAATGATCTTGTATAACCACTATTTAGAAGTCTATTGAATCTCTACATGTTAAAGTAAAATGAAAATATAGAAAATTTGATTAAAAAAAATTAATTTTACTTCTGTCTTTAGTTTTATACTTGTACAATTAGGGTTTAAAATTACTGTTAGCATTTCATTTTTAAATTTTAATTTCTGCTTATATATATATCTATGCTAAACTGTTTAATCTATTAAAAATTTAAAGTTTGAGGGGATGAAAAAATATTTTTAAAACTGGAATTTTATTTGTTCTCAAATGTACTACAAGTGAATTTGATTTTAAAAGAAAAATTGATTATGTATATGAAGTTATATTAGGGAAGTAAAATTTGATTTTAGAAATATGTAAGAAAATTTAGTTAAAATTTTAAATAATGAAGAAAAGCTTTAAGTTAAAATTTTTTAGTATAAAATGATTAATATAAGTGACTATCTTTAGTAAAAAAAATTGTATTTTTGAAAAATTTAGATAATTTAGACTTTTATTTTTAATACTTAAATTTCTTTTATTAAAATGATTTTCAAAACTATTATTATATTTATAAGTAAAAGTTTTATATCAAGACTTTACTTTAGGAAAGGAGAAGTTGAATTACAAATCATTAAAGGTCTATCCAGATATAGTAATCCTTGCCTGAAAAAAGAAAAAGAAAAAGAAAAGGAACAAGAAAAGAAAAGAAAAAGAAAAGAAAAAAGAAAAGAAAAGAAAAAGAAAATAAAAATAAGGGAGGAGAAGCTTGAGGACTAGTGCATAATAAAAAATTAGTTCTACATTTGACCTTTTTAAAGTATAAGACTTGATAAAATCTTAAGCTTATAAATATAATATAGTAAGTAAAATTATCTTTAATAAAAATTTTTATGTTGAGAAAATAAAAGAACTAAAATCTAAATTTAGAGAACTTGCAATATTTCTGAATTAGATAGTTATCATATTTTCATAGTTCTTAACATTATAAATTTTCAAACTTTAAGTTGGTCTCATTTACTAATTATTTTTTTCTAAATTGGGCTACTATATTTTTGAATCTAAATTTTAGTAACTCCTAAAGAAACTTATATACATATCATACATATTTGGTTTTTAAAGTTTGAAGTGTCACTTGAGGACAAGTACCATTTTAAGTTTGGGGGATTTTGATACACCTAAAATATATAGTGTTTTTAGACACATTTTTATACCTATTTTTTAGATATTATGCTTTGATGGAGGGTATTTTTGTGTTTTTCTTACAGATACAAGTAAAAATGGAAAAAAAAAGCTTAAATGAGTGAAAGAGGATCAAATTTGGAGTGAAAAGGTGAAAAAAAAGGTGCAAAAGTGTTTTGGCGCTGAAGCGCCAGATCTGGCGCTTACGCATTGGTTAAACAGAGAAGGTCACGCCTAAGCACTGAGACCCCACGCTTAAGCTCCAGTGGCAGTTACTAGATGAGTAAAATTGATTTTTACGAATTTCGAAGAAGTTTTTGAGGCACCCTTTGGTTTAATAGGTGGTTGTAACCACCATGGATGAAAATTATCATGAAAGGATGCATCTCTTGGGCAAATACATTAAATCAAGACACATTTAAAAGAGATCCCAAGGCACCTCTTGGAAAACTATAAAAGAAAGAAGAGAGGACTTAGAAAAGAGTCCTAAAAATATTGGCAAGTTTTCAAAGTTCTTCTCTAGGAGTTAGTTCCGAGAGATTTTCAAGAACCACTTTTTATTTACTTTATCCTTCTTGTTATTTTGTTTTGAGTGATTATAAAAGAGAAGAGATTCAAAGGAACTTCAAGAGTTTGGTGAAGGAGTTGAGAAAAGTTTTATGTTTTTGTTTTAGACTACTTTTAGTTTTAATCGAGACTTGTTGTTGCTTTGACAATGATTTCTTCTTTTAACCTAAAGTGTAGTTTTGTTTTCTCTATGGATTCTGAGTAGTTTTCTTTACATCTCTTCGTAAAATGATAAGAAATTAAGTTTTGGATGGAATTTGTGGAGAGTATTGATCTTTAATGTTGGAAGAAGTTGTGATGATTTAAATCCATGCACTTCATTTACATCTTGATTTGGCCAATCCAGATGTTAAAATTTGTTGTGAGAACATGTAAGAACCGAGCTAGTATTGTCTCAGTCAACAATTGAAAAGAATCACATGAGGTTGTAAGAATGAGAATGTAGTTCATATGATTGAGTGCAAATAAAGAGGGAAATATACATTGATGGGTGTAGAGTTAGAGGACTTTAAAGTGACAGGTTAAAGCTCCCAAATTAGTTTATTTTTTTATGTTATGATATGAGAATGTTAGCCCCCAGGTGGAGGGAATCAAGAGAACTTTAGATTGAGAGTTACTATCTTCTATGCCTAGCCGTTCTTCAAAACTATTCAAACCTTAAATTAGCCAATGTTCTTTATAGCATCTCTAGTAAGGGTAAAGAATATTATTGCTCCAATTTGGCACAACACAATTTGCATGCTTCCACAACATAATTCCTATATTTATTACTGATTCATGATAATAAGAAAGATATTTTCATATTAAGTACTTTTCTTCTACAAAGCTTTAGTTATTTTTTTAAATTGTTATTATTTTGTTAAAATATCAAAAATACCAAAAATATTTAAATTTTAAATTCCTATAAAAATCTTTTTTAGTTTAAGTAATTATCTTTTTAAAAATAGAAAAACTTTCTAAAAAGTGCATATTGCATAATCTTCCTTGTGGGTTCGATATTCAGGTCTTAATCAAAAAGTCATATATTAATTGATAACAATACGTATACTTGCGTAGTATCCCAATATTAATATATATAAATTAAAAAGTTAAATTCTTATTTTTCTTTAGGATCAAGTTTTTGGTTTTGCTGTAAAATAAGGAAATATAAGTGAAAAATACCATTAGAACTATTGATATATTGTGCATAAACATTAAGTATCCAGGGATCATATCCCTACCCACATTAGGAGAAACATCTTGCACAATGGAAGTCTTCCATGCCTTTTTAAAATAAGCCACAGCAAAAGTGGAAGTAGTAGTGGGAGTGTGGCATGAAGCTTCATATTTTTGGCTATTCCTAGTCATCCAAATAAACCATAAAACAATGTTAGGAAATTAACCATGCTTAACAAAAGTTGAATCAAACTCTTTCCAAGTGTTAATAGTAGCTCTAAGGGTCAAGTTTAAGGGCCAAGTAATACCAAAATAGAGCCCAATACGATGTCACACCTCTTTAGCGAAAGAGTAGTAAAAAAATAAGTGATTGAAAGATTCAACCTCTTTTTTACAATTGTAACAAAAAGAAGCAAGTTTTAACCCTTTCATTTTAAGTATGTCATCAAGAGGGAGCAACTTATGAAAATATCTCCAAAGGAAAAATGAAAGAGAAGGAGATAAGAGTTTGTGCCTAGTGTAAGGATGTCATTAGCAAGGAGTAAAAGAGTGCAAATTTGAGTAAAGCATTTTAGTAACAGAAGTACTAGCATGGTGCTTCCAATGGGGAACATTTTTATCCTGAGCATGGATGGGAATAGTAGCAATAGCAGGAGCAACATCACCAATTAATGAATTCAGCATATTTAAGCTCCACTAACCTCCAATCCAGCAATCCGAGAGTAACAACTTAGCATCATAACCAGAAGTAGGTAAAGTAGAATACATGGATATGCCCCAATCATTTTTCCAAAAATAAATGTTACCATCCTTAATGTCCCAAAAAATGAAATGAGATGCAACATCTCTAGTAGCAATTATAGCCTTCCAAAGCCTGGAACCCCTCACTTTCCAAGTGACCGTAATGGGATGTGAATTTTTACAATACTTATAAAGCATAAACTTTGCCCAAAGAGACTCCCCCAAACAAAATTTGAACCAGAGCTTACACATGTTTATATCTATAGTATGATTCAAAGTTTTAAAGCCAAGCCCACGAGCACGGAGAGGCTTTCAAGTATGATGCCAAGTAGTCCAACTTTTTGAAGATCTAGATCCCTTCCACAACAACTTGTTAAAAATAGTTTCAAGATTCTTTTAAGTACTTTTTTTAGCTTTAAGAGCTTGCATAGTATATAGAGGAAGTGTGGAAAGGAATCTTTTCAATAAGGTAAGACAACCCCCATTAGAAATAAAAGTATTTCTTCAATCATTAATCTTAAGCTTAACTTTTTCAATCACCTCATCCATTTGAATTTGCTGAGTTCTGCCTCTGATAATGTTAACCCCAAGATACTTAATGGGAATTTTTGCAATATTGCAACTAGTAAAATTATATACCCAAGCATGAGTAGATGACAGAACATCTTTACCAAAATAAATGGAGCACTTAGCCAGGTTCAACATCATACTCGAGATATTTTGGAAATCCTTTAATAAAGACATAGTACTTTTATGACACATTTGCTAGCATTAAGAAACATAATAGCACCATCAGCATAAGCAAGGTGACTGACCACAATTTTAGATTTATAAGAAAATTGAAGGTAAGGTGCTCAGAATGCAGCTTATTAATAAGCCTAGATAAGTAATCAAAAGCTATAATGAAAATAATAGGAGATAGGGGTCTCCTTGCTTAATACCTCTGCTAGCAGAAAAGAAACCATGAGCTTTACCATTAACCATCACACTTATAATTGTTATTAGCAAGCCACCTCTGAATGAGAGCACAAAATCTTATTTAAAACCTTTGGCCTGCAGAATATTAATAGTGAAGTCTCAACTAATACTGTCAAAAGCTTTTCTTATGTCCACCTTAAGGACCATGTTTCCTCCCCTGCATTTTTTATCCAACTCTTCAATCATCCAGTGCTAAAAGAAAATTATTTGTAATATCCCTACCATTGATGAAAGTAGATTGGTGTTCACCAATAATATGAAAAAGATGGGGTTGGAATCTGTTAGCTATAATTTTTCTTATAAATTTAGATATCACAATGGTGAGAGAAAGAGGGCAGAAATTTTTCTTATATATATATATATATATATATATATATATATATATATATATATATATATATATATATATATATATATATATATATATATATATATATATATATATATATATAATTTGATTATTTTGAGCCAAAATAAGCCGAATACGAGAAGAACAAATCTTTGTTCATGTTCGGCTCTTTTATATATTAAGCGCAAAAAATTGTTCATGTTTGACACATTTGCTTGATGCATGAATCAAACATGAGCTACTTAACAAGTCAAACACAAGTTGTTTCCAAACAACATGTCGTTTTCATAGCCCTAACCCGTAAATGTTGTTGAAACCTAGGTCCAGCCGCATAAAGGGAAACCTCTCCTTCCCTTTATTGGTGAGGCTAGTCTCGTGGATGCCCAACTGCTTGCTGTTGAAAACGTCCACACAACTAAGATGGAGTAAATAGTTGGTAAAAAATCTCTTTCATAGACAGTTGATTTATTTTTTTACCCATTTAAGATATCTAATTATTTTATAGAGAAGACCGTGCACCATATCAGCTCCTCGGTAGTGGAAGCTGATCACTCTTCCACTTCAGAGGTGGTCGAGGGGCCTTCTATTCTAGCCCATGATAGAGGCGCACCTAGTCATTTGTTGTGACTTAAGGATGTTGAGAGGGAGATTGAAAGTTGGCAGAGTTTATAAGGGTCATTGGGTCGCCGCATGGACAAAACAGTGGATTATTTCACTCGGGAGGCTAGTCTTTAGAGAGACAACCATTTTCAGACCTGATTGAGGAGCTGGTGGACCTTATTTAGATATGAGGACTCTCAGGGCAAAGGTAATAACCCTTCAAATAGAGCTAGTAAAAGTCTAATAAATTAGCTCCGGACGAAGGAAGTGATACACCAAAAAAATATATTGTTTTAAGTATATATTTTATGTCTAATTTCGTGATATTGCACTTTAAAGAAGCATATTTTCATATTTTAGTCGCTGGTATATCAATTTTAGGTATTTGGAGAAAAAGTAGCAAAAAGGATGAAATTTGGAGCCAAAACAATAAATTTTGAGAAACTGGTGCATGATGAGCCATTTGACATAGAGCTGGCGCCAGATGCATCAGAGACAACTTTTTTGTGGGTTAAGGCAGTTTGGGATGAATTTTGCTCAAATTTTCAAAGGAAAACTTGTTCTAAACATCCCTTGTGTTATTCAATGCATATAGCTACTTTGGAAGATTCTATTATGAAGGGATATGTGTCTTGCATCAATGAACATGTCTTTGAACTCCAAAGAGTTAACTTTTGGACAAAATTTTGAATTCTTTTTGGAGAGAGGCAGCCTTTGATAAAAGAGAGGGAAGTCTAGGGCTTGAAGAGAGTTTTGAGTGGTGTGTAAAGGGGGCGGCAAGAAGAGATAAAGAAAGAGAGAAAGTCAAGGGCTTGGAGAATTTCTTCATGGATTGTAAGAGGAGAGGGAAAGTGAGAGAGTTCTTCTTCATTACACTTCTAAGAGAGATTAAGAGTGTTTGTAAAGAGAGAAAGGCTTGGAGAGAACTTCTACAAATTTCTTTAGGAAGGATTGTGAGATAAGTTATCTTTTATTTCTTTTTTTTTGTAAACTTATTTTATATATATGAAATCCGTGTTTTATCATATCCTTCTCATGAATTGTAAGTAGTCTTTTTTCTCCATCTCCCTACTTTGAGATATAGTTTTGTGAAGAGTTGATTTTGATTTATATGGTTTGAAATGTCAATAATTTGTGATGATTTGAACTCTGATATTCATTTACTTTTTGATCTGGCTAATTGAAATGTTAAAATGTGTTGAGAAACATACATTCTGAAAGGGCTATGATTTCTACAACATGGGGAGAATCACATTTGATTTCATGGGAGAGTATTTCATCCATCAAGTTGGGTGCAAATAAATAGAGAAATATACTTTATTGGATGTAGAATTGGAGATTTTTAGGTGATAGATTAAAATACCCAATTTTTGTCTAGTTGATTAGAAACTGATGTGAGATTGTTAGCCCTTAGGTGAGGGAGTAGTGGGAGCTCTGGAGTGGCAGTCGGTATCTGATCTCATTTTTTTATATGTAAGGATTTATAAAGTTGACACCACACCGGCGTCAAAAACTTGATCCATATACTAAAAGTAAGTTGTGTAAAATATATATAAGTATAGTCAATTATTAATGGGATTCTACACAAGTATATGTATCGTTATCAAGTAATAATGGACTTTTTATCTAAGCCCTAAATATCGATCCCACAATGAAGGCTTAAATTTTCAGTGGAAAATTTTATTAAGAAATTCACAGAAACTAAAACAAAATTACTATAACTTATTTTGAATGCTGAGATAAAAACTAAATTACTTAACTATTAGCAAAATAGAAATGTAAGGTTTAAACAGTAACTAGTAATCTACTAACTTTGTTTATGTAATGAAGATTCTTATGTGAAAAAACATCCTTCTAACTACAATGAGGTTTTGGTAAAATGAGATGAGATAAATGTTTATAATATGTATTGTGCCAATAGGAGCAGTTTTAATTCTCTACTCTGATATAGTGCATATAAAATCATTCGCTAATCACAGTTTTAGTCCCTAAATCCGTGGCTAGGCTAGGAGGATGTCGACTCCCACTCCAGAGCTCCCACTTCCCTTCACCTGAAGGCTAACTCTCACTTTAGTTTTTAAGCACTAAGATTGACTTGGGGATTTTAGTCTGTCACCCTAATGTTTCTCCAATTTTACACCTAACAAAGAAAATTTCCCTATTTATTTGTACTTAATTCCATAAACGTATTTCTCCTCCATGAAATCAAATGTGCTCCTCACTCTATTGTAGAACTCATACTCCGTTTCCTGGATCATATGTTTATTTTAACAATTCAATTGACCAGATTGAAAAGTAAATTAAGTTCAGAGTTGAAAAATCATCACAATTTATTATATATCTTAATATTGGCACACTCATGTTATCTCTTTATTTCACTAAATCTCAGAGTAGGGAAAAAGATAGAGGAAAGTAATCAGACTTCATGAGAAAAATACAACAAAATACAAATTTCATATATAAAAGAAAGTTCATACAATACTAATAAACAAACAACACTTATCAAAAATTCTTTCTCAAAGCAAATCTCTTGTAGCCTTTTCTTAGAAATGCAGGAAGAAGATATCCCTCACTTTTCCCCTTCTCCAACACTCTTATAAAAAGTTTCACACTTAATCTCACCACACAAACTCTAAGTTATAAAAGAAAACTCACTAATTGACTCCAATGTGGTGGTGGAATGAAAATAGATTATGAAGAATGGCGAAAAAGAAGCCTGGTGGAATGTTATGGAGCGAAAAGGAATGTGAAGGAGTGAAGGAGTGAAGGGGTCTGTTTCCTAATGAATCTCGGCCCCAAATAAAGCCTAGGGTAGGTTCTCCAAGAGGTGCCTCCAAAATCTCTTCAAAAATCATCCAAATACGTTGAATCTTCTAGAAACAGGGGTTGAACCAACATTGGCGCCGTCGGCGCTAGCGTCCTGCAGTTTAATTCGCTGCTCTCTGTTTAAAGACGTCGTCGGCACTCTTCTGGCGCCATCGACACTGAGTAAAATTCTCATTTTTAGCTGAAAATTAATTATATTGGCATTTATAAACATCCTCTAACTGATAAAACTCATTTATTTTTCTTGGAGTAAACTCCACTCATTTTCCATGAACAAAAACAAAATCATCAGAAGCCTCTAGAAAGTTGGCATAAAATTCCATAACTATCCCAACTATCGCATCAGTAGTAAAATAATTGAAGTTTTTCCACTGCCGAGTGATATTTAATCGTTCAACTTCTCCTCCCAAATTTTTGAAACCACGATCCATAATCACTTTTTTATTTTCACGAAGATTATGAAATCGAGCACTAGCTTTATAGCTAACAAATTTTTGCTTGTCATAATCTATTTTTCTTTTGCTTGTTTTAGGTGCCATAGCAAATCTAAGAAAAATTTGATAAAAATCTGAATAAATTCCAAAATTTCAAAAATCAAAATGTAAAGCAGTTTAAACATAAATTTGCTAAGTAAGAGTTCTTCACCAAAGCATTTTCTCAAAATCTCTCAAAAAAAAATTCCAAAACTTTCGGATCTAGGCTATGTGAGAAAAATCCTTGGTAAAAATAAAAAAAATTTAGTTTAAAGTGTAGCTCTTACCTAGAATTCAAAGTTCATTTGCCTCTAAATCGTCTCAAATCCACTTAAATCAAGCACTAGGTGTGAAAACCGAAGGTTGAAGGTAACTCAAGGGGTAAAAATGGAGGTTTGCAATGAAAATCACGAATTTAAAGGGTTAAGGGCTGCTCTTGGGTCGAAGGCATCGTCGGCGCCCATTCTAGCGTCGTCGGCGTTGAAGGCCCGAAATTCAATTTTTGATTTTTTTCAAATTTTCAACTTCTTTTCAATTTACTCCAAAAGTTTTTTTAGTATTTTTAAACACAAATTTTTATCTAATAATAATTCACAAATAAATATTTCAAAAATAATAATTTTCACAAACAACAACAAACTAACTTTTATATATGAAAATACACTTTTTACAAACAAAATTTTCAAATTAAACATTCACACTTATCAAGCAATCTAAGTGTAAATCAGCGTCGAAATAAAGCCACAACACTAAATGCTGAGACAAAATTATACACATAATAAAAGTTGAGAATTCTAAAGTAAAATAAACCAAACCAAATCCAATCCACACAATTACATTAAATACATAAATATTCTTAAACAAATATAGAATCCAAAGTCTTCAATTATTCTACCTCTTCTTTAGTGTTTTCTCCACCTCTAATATATCCCATGGATTGGTAATGATCATATAGGTTGTAGAAGGATCGATACGGAATTGATCTGTCAAATTTACTTGGATCTACCTATTTTCTTTAAACATCTGAATTAATCATACTTCAAAAGTTCTGGTATGATCAAAATTTTCTTTCATCTTCGATCTAAGTGATCAAAAAGGCACTTAAGATCCCCCACTGCATTCATAATACTCTGAAGTTCCCTTTCATTTTTCTTCAATTTCTTCTCCAAAGCAAGTGAACTTTAAACTGTTAGTGGTATTAATGGAGTTAAAGCATGTGAAAAATGATCTATAATAGCATTTAATGCTTCATTTCCATTTCCAACATAATTATCATCAATAGGGGTCATGGGCTCCCAATGTAGTAAAACTTTTTCCCAACTTTCATATGGCACTTGGGATTGACATCAAATCAGAAAAATAGAAGGATGCGCAAGTCCATAAATTGGCCCATTCATAATGATACCCATAATAAATTTAAATATGATTGATCATATATTAATGAGTTTTTCCATTTGAATGCAGTAATTTAAAATAGCAATTTCTTTGGTGACTCTACTAATCTTCATAGTATGGAGTAATTTTGCAGAAATAAAGAAATATGACTACTTCGAAATTAGATTAAGTGATGAAGCAGGGAAACTAATATATCCCTCATCTCATACTTTCCATATATCACTTTCATCCATCAAAAAATTAACAACATCATGCATCAAATCTCGTGTAGGGACTTAACATTAAAACTTCTTTAAATTGAGCTATGTGTCCTTTATAATAGCTTTTCAAATAATGCCCATTAACTTTAAATATCTTTCTTGTGTTAGGATTTTTAATAACAACAGTTCCATAATGATAGACTTTAATCACTTTAAATGGTCCTAACCGTCTGGATTTTAGTTTTCCTGGAAATAATCTCAATCTTGTATTATACAATAAAACTTCTTGTCCGGGTTCGAATTTCTTCTTATTAATCTTCCAATCATGTCATATTTTCACTTTTCTTTATAGTTTTTGCATTATCATATGCTTCATTTCTTATTTCCTCAAATTCATTGAGTTGCAAAAATCTTTTCTCACGAGCATCTTTTAGATTAAAATTAAATTCCTTAATAGCCCAAAATGCTTTATGCTCCAATTCTACTAGTAAGTGGCATGCTTTTCCAAAAATCAATTTGTATGGGAACATTTCTATAGAAGTCTTATAAGCAGTTCTGTATGTCTATAATGCAGTATCTAGTCTAATATACCAATCCAATTTATAAAGATATACAGATTTTTCTAAAATGCGTTAAATTTCACGATTTGATATCTCTGTTAGACTGCTAGTCTGAGGATGATAAGTGATACAACTAAAATATATAGTATTTTTAGACACATTTTTATACATACTTTTGATATATTACACTTTAATGGAAGGTATTCTTTTGTTTTTTTTGTAGATACAGGTAAAAAGAGTGAAAAATGCCTTAAGGAGTGAAAAAGGATCAAATTTGAGCAAAAAAGGTGAAAAATGTGCAAAAGAGTTTTGGCCAAATCCAGCGCTTACGCGCCGATTAAACAGAGAAGCCCGCACCTAAGCGCAGAGGCCCCATGTTTAAGTGTCAGTGGCAGTTATTGGATGACTAAATTTGGTTTCTACAAATTTTGAAGAGGTTTTTGAGGCACCAATTGGCTTAATAGGTGGTTATAACCACCATGGATGAAAATTATCATGAAAGGATGCATTTCTTGGGGAAATACCTCAAATCTAGACATATTTTAAAGAGAAACCAAGGCACCTTTTGGAAAATTATAAAAGAAAGAAGATTGGGACTTTGAAAGAGGAGATTGGGACTTTGAAAGAGGTTCAAAAAAGTGTGAGTCCTGAAACTATTGGAAAGTTTTAAAAGTTTTCATTTGGGGAGTTAATTCGGAGATATTTTCAGGCACCACTTTTAGTTTTATTTTACCTTTTTATTATTTTATTTTGAGTGATTTTAAAGAGAAGAGAATCAAAGGAACTTCTAGAGTTTGGTGGAGGACTTGAGATAACTTTTTATCTTTCTCTTTTGAGACTACTTTTGGTTTTAATTGAGGCTTTTTGTTTGTTTGACAATGATTTCTTCTTTTAAACAAAAGTGTGGTTTTTTTTTCTCTATAGATTCTGAGTAATTTTCTTTATCTTTCTTCTTAAAAAGATAAGTAATTAAGTTTTGGATGGAAGTTGTGGAAAGCATTGATCTTTAATGATGGAAGAAGTTGTGAAGGTTTAAATCCATGCACTTCATTTACTTCTTGATTTGGCCAATCCAGATGTTAAAATTTGTTGTGAGAAGATGTAAGAACCGGGCTGGTATTATCTCAGTCAATAATTGGAAAGAATCACATTAGGTTGTATGAATGAGAATGTAGTTCTTATGATTGAGTGCAAATAAATAGGAAAATATTTATTGAAGGGTGTAGAGTTAGAGGACTTTAAAGTGACAGGTTAAAGCCTCCAACTTGGTCTATTATTTCAGGTTATAATATAAGAATAATAGTCCCGAGGTGTAAGGAATTGAGGGAAATCTAGAGTGAGAGCTACTATCTTCCCTGCCTAGCCGGCCTTTAGAGCTATTCAAACTTTAAATTAGCCAATGTTTTTATAGCATCTCTAGTATGGGTAAAGAATATTATTGCTCCTATATGGCACAACACAATTTGCATACTTCCACAACATAATTCTTATACTTATTACTGATTCATAACAAGAAGAAAGATATTTCATATTTAGTGTTTTTCTTCTACAAAAACTCTAGTTATCTTTTTAAATTGTTATTGTTTTATCAAAATATTGAAAATACCAAAAATATTTAAATTTTCATTACTGCAAAAATCATCTTTAGTTTAGATAATTATCTTTTTATTAAAAATAGAAAGTTTGTTATTCAATAGTGCATATTGTGTATTCTCCCTGTGGGTTTGATATTTAGGTCTTAATAAAAAAGTTCTATATTACTTGACAATGATACGTATACTTGATAAGTATCCCAATATATATAAATTAAAAGTTAAATTCTTATTTTTCTTCTGGATCAAGTTTTTTATTTTGTTGCAAAGTAAGGAAATATAGGTGAAATATAATCTGAATGATTATTATACTGTGCATATTAGCAGTATCTAGGGATCAAGTTTTTGGAGCCGTTGTTGGGAAAAAATTGATTTTAAAAGCAAATTTCTATTTTTAGAAAGTCTTATTTAAACTTCAAGTTATCTTATCTTATTTTATTTTTTTTTAATTTATTTTATTTTATGTTAGTGTATGCGTAATTCAGGTTCTGAAGGACTAGTGCCCTACGATTCTAAATTAGAAAGGACTATTGTAAAAATCAGAAAACCAAAAAAATTATAAATTTTGAAAAATCTAAAAAATTACAGAAATGACAGAACAAAATAATCAAAATGTTGAAATTCATCAAGAGTTTAGACCATTAATAGATTATGCCAACACTGTTGTAGATGAACTTCATTTTAGTATTAAAAAATGCACTATAGTGGCTAAATAATTTGGCTTAAACCTGTTATTATCTAAATAGTATCAAATAATCAGTTTGGGGGATCACCAACTGAAGATCCAAATTTACATCTTGCCAATTTTTCAGAATTGTGTGCTATATTTAAATACGATGGTGTATCATATGATTCCATAAGACTTAGGTTATTTCCTTTCTCACCGAGAGATAAAGCTAAGATGTGCTTGAATTCGTTAGCGCCAGGATCTATCAGAACTTGGGGTGATTTAGCACAAAAATTCCTTGCTAAATATTTTTCACCATTAAAAACTGCAAAGCGTAGAAATGATATTACATCTTTTAATCAGTTTGAAGGGGGAATCTATTTATGAAGCATGGGAGAGATTTAAAGAACTCTTAAGAAAGTGTCCACACCATGGTATACCAGGTTTGTTAATATTTCAAACTTTTTATAATGGATTTGTTGGATCTCTTAGATCAATTATTAATGCCACTGCCGGTGGTTCATTGATGTAAAAACCATTTCATGACACTTATGCTTTAATTTAAGAAATGACTACTAATAATTTTCAATGGCTTTTTGAGAGGTTAAATCCTAAGAAAGTAGCCAATATTCATGAAACTGATGCATTTACCATATTAGCAAATCAAGTTGCTGCAATTTCAAGGAAGTTAGACTAATTTGGACTGAATTTTTCTCAACCAATTTCCATGATTGAAGAGAATTCATTTGGCAAATGGTAGATTCTAAAGCATTATTAAAAACTTTGAATGTCATAAATAATAAGCAGAATAACCCATATTCAAATTATTATAACCCAGGTTGGAAGAACCATTCCAACTTTAACTGGAATAACAATTTGGGTGGTAATAATCAACAATGGGGGAACAACCAAGGAAACCCATTGGGAAACTGGAACATCCAAGGGAATAATTATTATAGATCTACTTATCCTCCAGGTTTCAATAGTAATACAAAGTTTAATGCGAAGAAGTTGTCAATAGAATAAGTGGTGTTAGAAATGTGAAATCAGTTACAAAGTTAAGGAGCTATAATTAGAAATATTGAGAATCAACTTGGGCAAATAGTAAATTCATTAAGTAATAGATCCCAATGAACACTTCCTAGTAATACTGAGAAAAATCTAAAAGACCAAAATAAAGAACAAGTAAAAGCCATTCAACTTAGAAGCGGAAGAGAGTTGGAAGGTCGGGTTCAAAAATAAATTGAAGTAGAGAGAGAAAAAATTGAAGAATAAAAAGAGGACCCTCCAAAAGATTCCAAGAAACCTATTTCTCCACTAAAACTTGATTTGGAAAAACCACCACCTCCATTTCCTCAGAGACTTTGTTAGTAGAAGTTGGATAAGCAATTTTCAAAATTTCTAGATATATTTAAGAAGCTTACAATTAATATTCCATTTGCTGAAGCCTTAAAACAAATGTCGAGCTTTGCAAAGCTTGTGAAGGATATTCTCAACAAGAAAAGGAAGTTTGAAGATAGTTAGACTATTGCATTTAGTGAGGAGTGCATTGCGATAATTCAGAAGAAGCTTCCTGAAAAGCTTAAAGATCCTGATAGCTTTACAATTCCATATGCAAAAGGAGACAGATTTTATGGGAAAGCTTTTTGTAATTTAGGTGCAAGAATTGACCTTATGTCATTATCAATATTTAAAAGATTGAGATTAGGAGAAATAACCCAGATTTGTGGTTGAATTCGTTTGCACCGGGATCTATCAAAACTTGGGGTGATTTAGCACAAAAATTCCTTGCTAAATATTTTTCACCATTAAAAACTACAAAGCCTAGAAATGATATTACATCTTTTAATCAGTTTGAAGGGGAACCTATTTATGAAGCATGGGAGAGATTTAAGGAACTCTTAATAAAGTGTCCACACCATGCTATACCAGATTTGTTAATAATTCAAACTTTTTATAATGGATTAGTTAGATCTCTTAGATTAATTATTGATGCCACTGCTGGTGATTTATTGATGTAAAAACCATTTCATGACGCTTATGATTTAATTGAAGAAATGACTACGAATAATTTTCAATGGCCTTTTGAGAGAGTAAATCTTAAAAAAGTAGCCAATATTCAAGAAACTAATGCATTTACCATATTAGCAAATCAAGTTGTTGTAATTTCAAGGACGTTAGACTAATTTGGAATGAATTTTTCTTAACCAATTTCCATGATTGAAGATAATTCAATTGGCCAAATGTCAGATTCTCAAGCATTATTAGAAAATTTGAATGTCATAAATAATAAGCAGAATAACCCATATTTTAATTATTATAACCCAGGTTGTAAGAACCAGTCCAACTTTAACTAGAATAACAATTCAGGTGGTAATAATCAGCAATGGGGGAACAACCAAGGAAACCCATTGGGAAACTGGAACAAACAAGTGAATAATAATTATAGATATACTTATCCTCCAGGTTTCAACAGTAATACAAAGTTTAAGGAGAAGAAGTTGTCTATAGAATAAGTGGTGTTAGAAATGTGAAATCAATTACAAAAACAAGGAGCTACAATTAGAAATATTGAGAATCATCTTGGGAAAATGGCAAATTCATTAAGTAGTAGATCTCAAGAAACACTTCCTAGAAATACTGAATTAAATTCAAAAGACCAGAATAAAGAAAAAGTACAAGTCGTTCAACATAGAAGCGGAAGAGAATTGGAAGGTCGGGTTCAAAAATAAATTGAAGTAGAGAGAGAAGAAATTAAAGAATCAAAAGAGGATGCTCCAAAAGATTCTGAGAGACCTATTTCTCCACTAAAACTTGATTTGAAAAAAACCACCACCTCCATTTCCTTAGGGACTTTGTCAGCAGAAGTTGGATAAGCAATTTTCAAAATTTCTAGAACTATTTAAGAAGCTTACCATTAATATTCCATTTGTTGAAGCCTTAGAACAATTGTCGAGCTTTGTAAAGTTTATGAAGGTTATTCTCAACAAGAAAAGGAAGTTTGAAGATAACAAGACTATGGCACTTAGTGAGGAGTGCAGTGCGATAATTCAGAAGAAGCTTCCTTAAAAGCTTAAAGATCCTGATAGCTTTACAATTTTATGTGCCATAGGAGCATATTTTATGGGAAAGCTTTTTGTGATTTAGGTGAAAGCATTGACCTTATGTCATTATCAATATTAAAAAGATTGAGATTAGGAGAAATAACCCCTACTACTGTAACTCTGTAGTTAGTAGATCATTCGATAACATACCCTAAAGGACTTATAGAAGATGTCCTAGTGAAAGTGGATCAATTTATCTTTCTTGTTGATTTCATCATGTTAGATATGGAGGAAGATAAAGAGATACCTATCATTTTGGGGAGACCTTTCCTAGCCACATGAAGAGGAATGATAGATGTGCAAAAAGGAGAATTAACAATGTGTATCAATTATCAAACTATTACTTTTAACATTTCAAAATCAATGAAAAACCCTGTAAAAGGTAAAGATAAAGAACACTATAGGATGTATGTTATAAGGTATCTAAGTGAATGCCATTTTAGAACTACTTATGAAAAAAAATTTGAAGTACAAGATTTGGAACATGAACATAAACGTGAATTAAATCAATGTGAAGATCTTTTTAAGGAAAATTCAAACTATGTTCGAGAAAGTTTTGAAGTTTTGGACACGATAGACAAAGATAAATCATTTTATCCATTTATTAAAAAACCTCCAGAACTAGAGTTGAAGTTACTTCCTGATCATTTAAAATATGTCTTTTTAGGAGATTCTTCTACTTTACCAGTTATAATTTCCTCAAAAGTAACAATGGAAGAAGAAGAAAGGTTGATGAAAATTCTGAAAAATTTTAATAAAGTCTTTGGATGGACAATTGCTAATAGTAAAGGAATCAGTCCTTAAATTTGTATGCATAGAGATCATATGGAAGAGAACTGTAAATACAAAGCTGATCCTCAAAGGAGATTGAATCCTGTTATGATAAAATTTTTAAAGTTATTTACTATGCTAGTAAAACTCTTAAAGAAACTCAAATTAATTATACAACAACTAAAAAAAGAGTTATCAACAATAGCATATGCTTTTGATAAATTTAGATAATATTTAATTCAAACTCATTCTGTAGTGCATACAAATCATTCTTCTATTATTTAATGAAAAAGAAGGATGTTAAACCTAGACTTATAAGATGGATTCTTCTTTTGCAAGAATTTGATTTTGTAATAGTAGATTGGAAGGGGATTGAAAATCAAATTGCTGATCATTTGTCCAGGCTTGAATTAGAAAAACCACTCTTTTTTGAAAATGAAATTATGGAACAATTTTTCATCTGGAATTAATGAGTGGCGTGTTCGGTGGACGTCGACATTGTGAACTTTATTGTTAGTGATATTATACTCTATGGAGTGACATACCAACAAAAGAGGAAATTTATTTTTGAAGCTAAGATTTATTTTTGGGATGACCCATTTTTATATAAACAAGGAAAGGATCTGATTATTCGAAGATATGTACCATTAAAAGAAACTTATGAGATTATTCAAAAAAGTCATAATTCTGATTTTTGGGGATATTTTGGTGTTGATAAAACAACATACAAAATTTTTCAATCTGGATTTTATTGGCCTACAAATTTTTTGAGATGTTAATGCTTATATCAAAACTTGTGATAGATGTCAAAGAGTAGGCAATATTTCTAGAAGAAATGAGATGCCCCTCAATTATTTGCTAGAAGTTGAAATATTTGATGTTTGAGGATTATATTTCATGGGACCATTTATACCATCTTTCGGAAATTTATATATCTGTTAGCAATGGACTATGTATCCAAACGGATAGAAGCTGTTGCTTTACCTTAATGTGATGCTCAAAGTGTTTCAAAAATTTTTAAAACAAATATTTTTTTTGTAGATTTGGGATGCTAAGAGTTATCATTACTGATGGGGGAAGTCATTTCAGAAATGTCATAATGAAGAAGTTATTAAAAAATATCATATAAATCATAAAATTACTACTTTTTATCATCCTTAGATAAGTGGTTTGACCAAATTATCCAATCAGGAAATTAAAAAAATTATAAAAAAATTGGTGAATCTTAAAAAAATGGATTGGTCAGTCAAACTTGACTATGCTTTATGGGCTTATAGGAATGCATACAGAACTCCTATACAAATGTCCCCATAAAGGCTAATATTTGGAAAAGCTTGTCACTTACCAGTTGAACTTGAGCATAAGGCATATTGGGCGATTAAAGAGTTGAATTATAATTTGAAATATGCTGGTGAGAGAAGATTGTTACAATTAAATGAGCTTGAAGAGATAAGGAATGAATCTTATGAAAGTGCCAAAATTTATAAAGAAAAGATGAAGATGTGGAACGATCGAAGGATTCTTACAAAAAATTTTCTGTCAGGGCAACAAGTTTTGCTATGCAATTCAATGTTAAGATTATTTCCAATCAAACTTAAGTCCAGGTGGATGGGCTCATTTATTGTGATTAAAGTTTATCCTTATGGAGTTGTGGATATTAAAGATCCTAAGTTTGAAAAAATATTTAAAGTTAAGGGACATAGACTGAAACCTTATTTTATAGGGGATCAACAAAATTTTAATGTTGGAATGATGTTGGGTCAACCAAAGTAAGCACTGGTTACTTCCGGCTAACGACGTAAAACCAAGTGCTTTGTGGGTGGTAACCCATAGTTATCAGTGTTTTATTTTGATTGTTGTTTTATGTGTGATTAAGAAAATTTAGGGTAGTATTTTTGAGACTATTAAGTGTTAATATTGATTTTAAGACTTTATTCAGTGATCTAGACATGTTAAAATGATAATTTGGACGTTAAGTTGACTAGTGCAAAAATGTGCACTGACGAGCGTCAAATCTGGCGCTTAAGCGCGGCAGTTTAAAAACATGTGTAAAATTAATATTCTATAAGGGAAAATGGCCTTGAAATCTGCAAAAATCTGCCAATGCAGTTTCTAAATGTGTCTAGAAGTTGTTGGAAGGATTTGGGCCTATAAATAGAAGATTTTAGTGAAAGAATTTCACCTCAGATCATTTCTAGCCCTAAAATCTAAGAGATAGATAGATTTTAGGATGATGTCTTCATGGGAGTTGGATTTGAAGAAGAATGAGGAGGCCATGAGGAAGAAATTCATTAGTCAAAGTCCACAAGAGATGTATAACGGTTTCTTAGCCGTTAGTATTGAAGGGATATCAGAGAAGATCAACAAAATTGAAAATACCATGTCTGTACTGGAGAGTAAGGTATTGAAGTTTCATGCACATCTTGAGAATATTGGATGACAATTAAAAATACAATTTAGCCGCACTAGTTATATAGAGGAAGAGAATAAGGAGATGTTTCTTAAGCAACAGTGGATTGAAGAAGATTGCATCAGAGCACGTCACCACCATCCGTTTTATCAACTTTATATTCCAGTTGCCCCAGGAGAGACTAATGAAAGACCCAAATTTGTTCATTGGAATGAAGAATGGAATTAAGTTCTATGTTTGAAGTTATGTTTTTGTGTATTCAAAGTCGTTGTCTTTAAGTATTTTAGTGTTTAAGATTTACTTTTAGTGTTTCTGTTACTTCGGTGTTTAATTGTGAAAGATTGTTAAGTGTTTGTATTTAGGAAAATTTTCTCATCCAAGACTATTTGGAATGAGAACTAAGTGTTTAAATGTATTTGTCCTCATTTATGAATTAATATAAGTTTATTTGTGTGAAATTTTGTATTCTTTTATCCTCAAATTCAAATAGTTATTAAAGAGAATTTTAAGATAAAGGAGAGTTACAGGATGTTGAAAATAGTCATTTTAGTGTTATGAGACCATTTAGGGTTGGTTTACGTAGGCAAATAGTGCATTTACTGTAATTTGAAATTTTTGAAAATTGTGACATCTCGCGCTTAAGTGCGAGCAAACCCGAGAGGCAGGCGCCTAAGCACCACTTACCCGCGCTTAAGCGCCGGTTCATGAAAACCGGTTCGCGAACGGATAAAGGTGAAAATTTGAGCCAAAAATTGCCATTTTTATCCTCCCGTCAACTTCAACCTCTCAGAACGTGATTTTGGAGAGCTAGGGCACACCATTAAGTGGAACTTTCTTGGTAGAATTAAGAAAAATTTGCTAGATTCGGATTTCTTAAGGTAAGAGCTTTACTTCTATGCAAAAATTTCATATTTTCACCATGTATTTTTAGTACATTTGGAAGAATTCAAAAATTCACTATTCATGGTGAAAAATAAGGAAAAGTCTATGGAAATCGCATAGGAAGTGTAGTTTAAGCTTTTGAAAGTTTAGTTTAGTGGTTTAAACTTGATTTTTGAAGTTATTGTTGGAATTTATCAAATTTGTAGAATGGCACCAAGAATGAAGAGGAACAGAGGCAAAGCTCCTTTCGATTAGAGTAAATTTGTTAGTTCAAAAGCTCAAGATCGGTATAGTGATGTGTTGCAATCACACAAACTGATTCAAGAGCAATGTTTTAGAAATCCGGGTGGAGACGTGGAAGATTTAATTGTTTGCCGATAGTGGGAACAATTCTGTTGTTTTTCTGTTGTGGCAACTATATGTGTTGTGAGGGAGTTCTATGCAAATCTCCCTGAAGCTGAAGTCAATCGAGTTATGGTTTCGAGGAAAGTTGGTACCTTTTTGGCATAGGTAATCAACTTATTTTACCATTTACCATCAGATATGATATAATTTTATGCAAATTATAGCCTTACTGAATCAGAGTTAGACGAGATTATCTCTTACTTAACTATTGGGAGAGGACTTTGGAAGATCACTAATAAGAGGAGAGTAAATTTCCCAATTTCAAAGTTATGTGCACCTTCAAAGGCCTGACACTATTTCATTTATGCTCATTTGCTTCCAACCAATCATCCCAGTGAAGTGACCAGAGAAAGAGCGACATTGAACTATTGTATTCAAGAGGGAAAGCTCATCAACATTGAAGCTCTGATCTGTCAGACTATCATCAGTTCTGCTACAGCAGTTAGAACAGCATGTCTGGGATTTGCTTCCTTGATATTTTCTTTGTGTGAGTAGGCTGGAGTTAAATATGATAGATGGGAGGAAGTGTTATTACCTCTAAAGCCCATCACTAAGGTGAATGTGAAGACTTATTCTGAGCATTCAATTTTTGGCTGGAGAGGAGGATTTTCTCGGAGCTATGAAATGAAGACGTTTGCTGCTTCTACATCTAGACCATCTACCTCACATGCTTCTACATCTCGAGGTGAGTCTACTGAGACCCGAGATCAATTATTGCAAAGGATGATGGATAATATTAATTTTACCGCTGATAGGGTACAAAATTTGGAGCGTTTTGCAGAGCATACTAATAGGTATAATAGGAGAAAAGTGATTATGAAGAGAAACTTCACTCATCTATGGAGAGCCTCATTAGGGGTAACCAAGGAGTGCAATTTTCTCCATATATTAGATACCCTGATTATAAGCCTGCAAAAGTTTAGGATAGTGGTGATTCAGAGGATGAAGAGTAGAGTTGAGAGATGTATTTTATGATTGTAATATGATATGAACTATGTGGTCTTGGCTTGCTACATTTGCATCTGTGTGTTAGTTTGAACAATGTGATGTGGTTTGTACTTTTATGTTTAAGTGAGAATTGTGATGTGATGTGTTTCCATGTTTTGGACTTGAGCCATGTATGTATGTTTACTTGTTTAGATATTGTGATGTGTGAGACTTTTTTTAAAATTATATTGTAATGTTTGTGTTAGTTAGTAGTTTGTTTTAAAATTCTAGGGCAGTAACTGTTGTGAGCTTTTTTATTTAGTTAGTTTAGATTTTAACTAAATTTTATATTTGTTGTAAAGTTGAAAATCAAGCTAACTTATATCTTAAATTTAAATTTTTGAAACTGCTACCCTATATTTTTCTTTTTTCATGTTAGTGTGTTTGTTTTTATGCTGAGAACGTGAAATCAAGTTAGTGTGTTAGTTTACTTCTATTTTTATTCCCACTGTTTAGAAGTCTATTGAGTCTCTACATGTTAAATTGAAATGAGAATATAGAAAAATTGATCAAAAATTAATTTTACTCATATTTTTAGTTTTATACTTGTATCATTAGGGTTTAAAACTCTTGTTATTATGTTTTTTTAAAATTTTCATTTCTGCTTATATATATCTGATGTTAAACTGTTTAATTTGTTAAAAAATTAAGTTTGGGTGGGATGAAAAATATTTTTAAAACTGGAATTTTATTTGTTCTCAAATGTGCTACAAGTGAATTTGATTTGGAAAGAAAAAAATTGATTATGTATATGAAGTTATATTAGGGAAGAAAAATTTTTTTTTAGAAATGAGTAAGAAAATTTGGTTAAAATTTTTAATAATAAAGAAAAACTTTAAGTTAAAAAGTTTTTAGATGAGAAAATTATTAATATAAGTAACTATCTTTAGTAAGAAAAAAAAGTGTTTTTGAAAAATTTAGATAATTTAGACTTTTATTTTTAATACTTAAATTTCTTTTATTAAAATAATTTTTAAAACTATTATCATATTTATAAGTAAAAGACTTATATTAAGACTTTACTTTAGGAAAGGAGAAGTGGAATTCAAAATCATTAAAGACATATCCATATATATTAATCCTTGCTTGAAAAAAAAAAGAAAAAAGGAAAGAAAAGAAAAGAAAAGAAAAAGAGAAAGAAAGAAAAAGAAATAAAAATTAGGAAGGAGAAGCTTGAGGATTCATGCCTAATCAAAAATTGGTTCTACATTTGATCTTTTTAAAGTATAAGACTTAAGAAACTCTTAAGTTTATAGATATAATATAATAAGTAAAATTATTTTTAATGAAAATTTTTAAGTTGAGATAAGAAAAGAACTAAATTCTAAATTTGGAAAATCTACAACACATTTTTGAATTAGATAGAAACTCGTATTTTCATCTTTCTTAACTTTAAGAATTTCTAAACTTTAAGTTGATCTCATTTACTGGATATTTTTTCTAAATTGAACTGCTATATTTCTAAATCAAAATTTTAGTAACTCCTCAAGAAACTCATATACATATCATACATATTTAGTTTTTAAAGATTGAAGTGTCACTTGAGGACAAGTAAGATTTTAAGTTTGGGGGATTTTGATACACCTAAAATATATAATGTTTTTAGACTCATTTTTATACTTATTTTTGAGATATTGTGCTTTAATGGAAGGTATTTTTGTATTTTTCTTACAGATACAGGTAAAAAGGGTGAAAAATGCTTAAAGGTGTGAAAAAGGATCAAATTTGGAGCAAAAAAGTGAAAGATGTGCAAAAGACTTTTAAACTAAAGTGTGATTTTAACTTCTCCATGGATTCTGAATCTTTCTTCTTAAAATGATAAGTAATTAACTTTTGGACAGAATTTGTGGAAAGTATTAGTCTTTAATGATGGAAGAAGTTGTGATGATTTAAATCCATGCACTTCATTTACTTCTTGATTTGGTCAATCCAGATGTTAAAATTTGTTGTTAGAACTTGTAAGAACAGGACTGGTATTGTCTCAGTCAACAATTAGAAAGAATCACATTAGGTTGTATGAATGAGAATGTAGTTCATATGATTGAGTGCAAATAAATAGGGAAATATTCATTGAAGGGTGTAGAGTTAGAGGACTTTAAAGTGACAGGTTAAAGCTCCCAACTTGGTTTATTGTCTTAAGTTTTGATACAAGAATGTTAGCCCCCAGGTGGAGGGAATCAAGGGAACTCTAGAGTGAGAGCTAGTATCTTTCCTGCATAGCCGGCCTTTAGAGCTATTCAAGCTTTAAATTAGCCAATGTTCTTTATAGCATCTCTAGTAAAGGTAAAGAATATTATTGCTCCTATTTGGCACAACGCAATTTGCATACTTCCACAACATAATTCATATACTTATTATTAATTCATAACAAGAAGAAAGATATCTTTATATTTAGTGTTTTTCTTCTACAAAAACTCTGGTTATCTTTTTAAATTGTTATTATTCTATCAAAATATTGAAAATACCAAAAATATTTAAATTTTCATTACTGCAAAAGTCATCTTTAATTTAGACAATTATCTTTTTATTAAAAATAAAAATTTGGTTGTTCAATAGTGTATATTGTGTATTCTTCCAGTGGGTTCAATATTCAGGTCTTAATAAAAAATTCCTATATTATTTGATAATGATACGTATACTTGTGTAGTATCCCAAAATATATAAATTAAAAGTTAAATTCTTATTTTTCTTCAGGATCAAGTTTTTGGTTTTGTTGTAAAGGAAATATAAGTGAAATATAATCTGAATTATCGTTGTACATTGCATATTAGCAGTATCCAGGGATCAATAAGCAGTAGAGAATCTATGCATAATATCGTATTTCTTAATCAATTTTTTGATGCTCTTGTTCTTGAGATGAGATCCTCAGTCAGTAATAATTACTCTCGGTATTCCATATATTGTAAAATAATTTTTAATTAAAAATTTAGAAACACTCCGAGCATCACATTTGGGTACAAGAATGACTTCAATCCATTTAAACCTATAAACAATCGCAAGTAATATATATAAGTTCTCAAATGAAGTCATAAATGGTCCCATAAAATCTAATCCCCACACATCAAAAATTTCAACTTCCAATGTGTAATTTAGAGGCATTTCATTTCTTCTAGAAATATTTCCTACTCATTGACATCTGATACACCAAAAATATATGTATTTTTAGACTCATATTTTATACTAATTTTTGGTGATATTGCACCTTAATGGAAGGTATTTTGATGTTTTCTTATAGGTTGTTGATTTTTAGAAAATTAAAGCAAAAAGGAAGCAAAAAGGATGAAATTTGGAGTCAAAATGACGTTTTTGAAGAAGTACTCAGCTCCGACCGTGCCAAGGGCAGCGCCAACGGCGCAGAACAACATAACAGCTGAACTTTTTACTCAACACCGACGGCGCCAGACTAGTGCCAATAGTACCAAAGGCGGTTCAACCCCTGTTTCTAGAAGCTTTGATGTATTTGGATGATTTTTGAAGAGTTTTTTGCGACACCACTTGGCGAACTGACCTTGGGCTTTATTTGGGGCTGAAATTCATCAGGAAATAGACTCTTTTTTGCTCCAAAATGTTCCACCCCACTACATTTTTGTCATTCTTCATAATCCATCTTCTTTCCACCACCAATTTGGAGTCCATTAGTGATTTTCTTTTATAATTTAGAGTTTTTGTGGTGATATTTAATGTGAAACTTTTTGTAAGAGTGTTGGAGAAGGAGAAAAGTGAGAGATGGCTTATTCCTACATTTCTAAGGAAATGCTACAAGGGATTTGCTTTGAGAAAGAGTTTCAGATAAGTTTTGTTTATTTATTAGTATTATATGAACTTTCTTTTATATATAAAATTTGTGTTTTTCTGTGTCTTTCTCACAAAATTTGAGTAGTTTCCTCTATTTTTCTCCCTACTCTGAGATATGGTAAAATGAAGAGATAATATGATGTGACAATATTAAAATATAAAATAAATTGTGATGATTTTTTTAACTTTGAACTTAATTTACATTTTGATCTGAACAATTGAATTCTTAAAATATGTTGTGAAACATTGATCCGGGAAATGGAGTATGAGTTCTACAACAGAGTGATGATCACATTTGATTTCGTGGAGGAAAAATTTGTTCACGGAATTAAGTGCAAATAAATAGGAAAATATTCTTCGTTGGGTGTAGAATTGGAGAATCTTTAGGGTGATAGAATAAAATCCCCAATTCGGTCTTAGTGTTTAAAAACTAAAGCGAGAGTTAGCCTTCAGGTGAAGGGAAGTGGGAGCCAGTATCTTCCTAGCCTAGCCACGAATTTATTGACTAAACCTAGGATTAGCCAATGATTTTCTATGCACTGTATCAGGGTAGAGAATTATAATTACTCCTATTTGGTACAACACATATTATAAACATTTATTTTGTCTCATTTCATCAGAACCTCATTATAGTGGGAAGGATGCTTTTTAACATAAGAAATCTTCATTACATAAACATAGTTAGTAGATTAGAATTTGTTTTTTAAACTTTGAATTTCTATTTGGCTAATAGTTAAGTACCTTAGTTTTGATAACATCTCAACATTTGAAATTAGTGAGAGTAATTTTGTTTGATTTTCTGTAAAATTCCTAGTAAAACATATCACTGCCAATTTACACCTTCCCGTGGGATTGATATTTGGGGCTTAAATATAAAGTCCTTTATTACTTGATAATGATACATATACTTGTATATAATCCCATTATTAATTTCCTATAATTATATATATTTTACACAACATACTTTTCATACAAGGATCAAGTTTTTGGCGTTGTAGTGATGTTAACTTCGTAAATCCTTACATATAAAAATTGGAATCAAGTTTTTGTCCTCGTTGCAAGGGAAAGGTAACAGTTAAATTTAGGTAAATTAAATAAATTTAATAAATTAGGAAAGTTAGAGATAATATATATACTATAAAAATATTAAAAAAATAAAAAATATATACAAAAAATCAAAAAATCCAAAAAAGAAATTTATTTAAGAGTGTTTTAAAAAAAAGAATTTTCTTGGCTTACTTTATTTGTTTATGCAAAATATTTTATCAGAAAGCTTAGTACCTTATGATTCAGGGTTAGAACGTACTATTAGAAAATTTTGAAAACAACAAAGAGAAATTAAAAATTTAAGAGAAATGACAAATAACTTAGAAAATCCAATAAATGAGAATTAACAAAGACCTTTAAAAGATTATGCAAATCCGACAACACATGAACTTCACTTGACTATTTAAAATCTTGATGTTGATGCTAATTCATTTGAGCTTAAACCTGCTATTATCTAAATGGTGCAAAATAATTAGTTTGGAGGATCACCTATTGAAGATCCTAACATACATCTAGCTAGTTTTCTTGAGATTTGTGCTACATTTAAATATGACGGAGTGTCTAATGATATTGTTAGGCTTGGACTTTTTCCTTTTTCATTAAGGGATAAAGTCAAGGCTTGGTTAAATTCATTAGCACATGGATCTATTAGAACTTGGGGAGAACTATGACAAAAAGTCTTCACTAAATAATTTCCACCCTCGAAAACCACTAAGCTTAGAAATGATATTACATCTTTCTGTCAGTTTGAAGTAGAATCGATATATGAAGCCAAGGAAAGATTTAAAGATCTTCATAGAAAATATCCACACCATGCTTTGCCAGATTGGTTAATAGTTCAAACTTTTTACAATGGATTAGTAGGATCACGAAGATCTATTATAGATGCTGTTATAGGTGGATCATTAATGTCAAAACCTTTTAATGAAGCTTGTTCTTTAATTAAAGAAATGGCTACTAATAATTTTCAATGACTCTATGAAAGGGTAAATCCTAAGAGAGTAGACAGTATTTATGATTCTAATGCAATGTCTATTTTGGCATCTCAAATTGCTGCTATTTCTAAAAGATTGATCAAATATGAGTGAACTATTCTCAAATACCCTCAGTTTTAGAGGAAAATTCACTAGGACAGATTATTGATACTCAACCATCTTATGAAACTTTAAACGCTATAAACAATAAAAATAATAATCCTTATTCTAACTATTTTAACACTAGATGAAAAAATAACCCTGATTTTAGTTGGAATAATTATAACAATCCGGTGAATATATCCGGAAATCTGAACAATCAAGGAAATCCTAATTTTTTACCTTATTATCCTCCATGATTGAACTCCAATCCTAACCCACAAGTTAAGGAAAAGAAGTTGATGATGGAAGAGGTGATGTTGAATATGTTAAATCAAATACAAAATCAAGAGGATGATATTAGAAATATTGAAAATCAATTAGGACATATTGCTACTGCACTTAATAACAGACCTTCTGGAATTCATCCGAGTACTGTGGAAGTTAATCCAAAAGATCAAAATAAAGAGCAAATTAAAGCTATTCAATTACGAAGTGGAAAAGAAGTTGAAACAAGGATCCAAAGAGAAACTGAAGTTGATGAAGGGAAGGAAGAAATGGAAAATGAACAAACACAGGTTCCTTTAGAAAAACCATTACCTTCATTTACTCAAAGACTGAAGCAGAAAAATAAAGATAAAGAATTCACAAAATTTTTGGAAATCCTTAAGAAATTAACGATAAATATTCCTTTTATTGAAGCTTTGGAACAAATCCCAAGTTATGTGAAATTTATGAAGGATGTACTAAATAAGAAAAGGACGTTTACAGATCACGAGACCGTTGCACTCAGTGAAGAGTGTAGTGCTATTATTCAGAAAAAGCTTCCTAAAAAATTAAAAGATCCTGGTAGTTTTATTATACCTTGTGCAATTGGTGAAAAGTTTTATGGAAAAGCTTCATGTGATTTAGGAGTGAGTATCAATCTTATGCCCTTATCGATCTTTAAACGTTTAGATTTGGGAGAAATTTCTCCCACTACTGTAACTCTTTAGTTAGATAATTGATCAATAACTTATCCAAAAGTAATTATAGAGGATGTACTAGTAAAAGTGGATAAATTTATTTTCCCTGTAGACTTATAGTATTTGATATGGAGGAAGATAAAGAGATTCTTATTATTTTAGGGAGACCATTTCTTACAACAGGAAGAGCTATAATAGTTGTGCAAAAGGAGAATTAATAATGAGAGTTGATGATCAAGAAGTAAAAACTAATATAGCAAAAGCTATGAATCATCCTACAATAGAAAAAGATAATGAATGTTTCAGAATGGAAGTAGCTGATTATCTGAGTAATAAACTATTTAAGAATGAGTGTGAAGATAATTTAAAGCAAGGAGAAATTTTTTAGAATGAAGATGAAATAAAAGGAGAAGATTTGAATTATATTGAGGGCAAATTTAAAACGTTAGACTTGTTGGAAAATAATAGTAAAAATCTTATTCCTTCAAGTATTATACCACATGAACTTGAATTAATGATATTACCTACCCATTTAAAGTATATATTTTTAGGAGTGTCATCTACATTGGTTGTTATTATATCTTCTGAGTTAACTAAAATTCAAGAACAAAAGTTGATAGAAATGTTGAACAAGTATAAAAAGGCTTTTGGATGGACTTTAGTAGATATTAAAGGAATTAGTCCTTCAATTTATATGCACGAAATTTTATTAGATGAACAATATGAACCTAAAGTTGTTCCTTAGAGAAGAATAAACACAATAATGAAAGAAGTTGTTAAAAAAAGAGATTTTAAAATGGTTAGATGCTGGAATTATATACCATATTTCAGTAGTGCTTGGGTAAGCCCAATTCACTGTGTTCCAAAGAAAGGAGTGATTGTTGAATAGAATGAGAAAAATAAATTAATACCAATAAGACAAGTTACTGGTTGGCAAATTTTTATTGACTATAGAAAGTTAAATATAACCACCAGAAAAGATCACTTTCCTTTACCCTTTCTAGACCAAATGTTAGATAGATTGACAGGGAATAAATATTACTGCTTTTTAGATGGATATGCTGGTTATCATCAAATTCCAATTGTTCCACAGGATCAAGAGAAAATAACATTTACAAGCTCATATATAACATTTGCTTTTCATAGAATTCATTTTGGACTATGCAATGCACCTGCAATAATTCAAAGATGCATGATGTCAATTTTTAGCAATTTTATATAATATGGAATGGAAGTGTTTATGGATGATTTTTCTGTATTTGGGACTTTGTTTAAGTTATGTCTTAATAATTTAGAAAAAGTTCTGGAATTATGTGAAGAAGTCAACCTAGTATTAAATTGGGAAAAATGTTAATTTATGGCTGTAGGAGGTATTGTGCTTGTGGAAAAAATTTCTGAAAAAGGCATGGAGGTAGATTCTGCAAAAATCCAAGTTATAGAAAAATTACTACTACATACTAATGTCAAAGGGGTTAGAATTTTTCTAGGGCATGCTGGTTTTTACAGGCGCTACATAATATTTTTTCAAAAATAACTAACTTGCTATGCCAACTTTTAGAAAAATATAAGAAATTTGATTTTGATGAGGAATGCATAAAAACATTTAAATAAAAAAAATGTCACTGCACCTATAACACTACCACCTAACTGAGAAAAATCATTTGAAATATTGTGCGATGCTAGTGATTATGCTATTGGGGCTACATTAGAATAAAGTCACGACAATGTTTTTAAAGTTATATATTATGTTAGTAAGTCTCTAAATGATGCTCAAATTAATTATGCGACTACTGAAAGAGAGTTATTAGCTATTGTTTATGCCTTTGATAAATTTAGACCATATTTAATTGGAACTAAATGTATAGTGCATACAGATCATTATGCTATTAAATACTTAATGCAATGCAAAAGAAGGATGCTAGACCAAGATTAATGAGATGGTTACTTCTATTGCAAGAGTTTGATTTTACCGTGATTGATAGAAAAGGAAATGATAATCAAATAGCTGATCATTTGTCTATGATAGAAATATAAGTATTAGCTAATTTTGCAAATGAAATTTTAGAAAATTTCCCTGATGAACAGTTATATAAAATTGATGAAATGGATGTACCGTGGTATACTGATATAGTGAATTATATTGTAAGTGATATTTTACCACCTATTATTAAAATTCCACAATTAAAGAAATTTATATATGATTCAAAAGTCTATTTTTTTGGATGATGACATCGACTTTATGTATGCAATAAAATATAAGATAAATATGGACGTAATAAATATTCAATAATAGTAAAGTCACACTTATCAACGCAAGTATACGTATCGCTCAAGTAATATAGGGCTCTAATGGAGTCCTAGATATCAATCCCACAAGAAGTAGTTTAGAGTTAAGAACTAAGATTTTAGAAAAACAATATTTTAATCACAACAACGAAGTTTAAATTGCTTATTTGTCACTAATAGGCAATTGAAATAAATAGGTAATTTTAATAACTATTAAATAACTAATGATATTAAGTAGGGCTTAATTGTGTTATTCAAAATATAAGAAAACATCCTTCTCCTTGTCAAGAAATCATAGTGAATGGATAAAATGAATTAGTTCAATTTATATTGTGCCAAATAGGAGCATACCTATTCTTTACCCTTTGGTCCAGGCATAAAGAACATTGACTAATCCTATGCTTGTTTACTGAATCTGCAGCTAGGCTGGGAGGATACCGGCTCTCACTTTGGAGCTCCCACATTCCCCTCACCTGATGACTAACATCTACACTTTAGCACCCAAATGATAGGACCGAATTGGGGATTTTAGTCTGTCACTCTAAAATCTCTAACTCTACGCCCGATAATATTATCTCCCTATTTATTTGCACCCAACATCCAAGGGCTTGACCTCCTTGAATCTTGGATGTAATATTCACTTTAGTTGTAAAACTCAACATATTTTAACAAATCAATTGGCTAGATTGAAAGTAAATTAAGATTGAAGTGAAAAGATCATCACAATTTTTAAAAAATTTTCATGGCTTCACCAATTCAAATCATCATTTCAAAAATCTCAAGATAAGGAGAAATACAGAGAAAACTACTTAGATGTCATGGGGAAAACACAACAAAACTCAGATTTCATATATAAAATCAAAGTCTTACGAACTACAACATGTAAATAACTTATCTCTAATTGCTTCCCAAGAACACTCCTCGAAGTTCCTCTGAATCTCTTCCTTTTTTTACAGCACACAGAATTCCTCTTCAAAGTAGTAAGGAGGAAAAAATCTCTCACTTTCCCTCCACTCTTACAATCTCTCAAAGAAATCCTCACAATTATTATACACTATTGGAAATTCCATACACTGATGGAACCTCTCTAACCTCTAGGACCTCTATAACCTCCAGAAACTCTCTAATTTTTGGCCAAAATATTCTTTTAAAGTTATGGATGAGCTTTCCCAAGAGTTGCTTAAACATCGCTTCATAATTTGGCCTTATCCAAAGCTTGAGTAGGCATAACCGTCGATCTCGCCGTCGGCGGCCTTCTGAAAAATTTTATCTTGTAGCCTCGGAAAAAACTCGCCATCGGCTGGGTCGAGGGCACCGTCGGCGGCCAAGTTCAAATTTCCACATTTTGGTCATTTTCGCTCCAAATTCACTCCTTTTTGCATATTTCTACTCCAATGACCCTAATTCATCATTCATGCAACAAAACATCAAAAATACATTTCTTTAAAGTGCAATATCATCAAAAATAGTATAAAATAGGTATGAAAATCTCAATATATTTTCTTTTGGTCAAAGTCCCCCGAACTTAATTATTACTTGTCTTTAAGTAATTTTAATACTATATAAAAGTTATGATCTACTGCAGCAAAGTTTTAATTCAGAAATATTATAAGTTTGATTTAAATAAATATCATAGTGAGATTTTCAGAAAAAATTCAAGTAATTGAATTAACTTTGTAGCCACAAGATTATTTAGTCATCAAGTTTAAGAGTTCTAGTCTTCTATTCATTTTAAGAATGACTATATGTTGCAATATTAAGCCACTTAGAATATCCAAAAGACAGGAACTTCTTGAGAACTCTACTAGTAAAACACTTATGTCATAAATATAAGTTCAAGAATGTATTTAGGTTTTCCCTTTAGGTAGGTCCAGTGAAGCCAATTTTTTTATTAGGCCTATCCTCAAGCTTCTCCTCACTTCCATAATTTTTTCCTTCTTTTCTCTTTTTCATTTGGATTACTTTCAATCATACATATTTTTCTTTTCTTTTCAGGGATTATTTTCAATCCTTTCTCTTTTTTTTTCAAGTGAGGATTACTATATCTCAATAGCCTTTAATGATTTTGAACTTCACTTTTCTTGTCCTAAATTTGAAACTCAAAGCATTTAATTACTTTATAAATATTTCATAATTTTTTTCATCATTGAGCCCCAATTTTTTTCTTCTCAAATGTATTTCCAGATTCTTAGTACTTCAAAATATAGTTTCCTTTACTTTAAATAGTGAACTATAATCTTATTCTCTTATACTAAATATCTTAAGTTACAAAATAAATTTTCATTACAAAAATATTTCTTTAAATCTACCATAATATTTAAATAGTTACAAAAATATACTTACCTGAATTAAATTCACTACATGAAATCATATAAATAATTTTTGAAAATATTGAAATTGAGGACATGTAATAGTTAATCTTTTTCTTCCCTCCCCCAAACTTAAATTTTTAAATATGAAATAATTCAGGTGGAAAGAAAAACTATAAATATAAATCATACCTCAATATTGTAGGCATTCTCATCATTCCGAAATTTTTGCAGGCCTTCTCAAATTTTTACATCACCTGGTCTGTAATATTATGAGCTTTCTACACATATAAATCATTAGAGGAATTTTTGGGTAATGAAATTTTGAAATAAGTATAAAACTGAAACATTAAATAAGCACAACATTTCTTAACACAACCACAATACTAAACAATTAAAATTAAAATGTGAAATAAAAATCACATTACAATATAATACTACTCAATATCTATTGAACTATACATGCACATTTAACTATAACACTGAATTTATAACAAAAATTAAAAATCATCCAAGTACACAAAATAAAAATGAAAGTCCAAATACTTAAACATCCATTTCTATTACAAAAGATTACAGAAATAAAAGTACAAACATAAGTACATCAATTTCATTCAATATCAAAATCCCAAGCTATATCTTCATCGCCTTGATCAACAGGTGGATTGGGTTGATACAGAGTACATCGGTGGCATTCAGGAAACGTAACATCAGGCTCACCTCTGTAGTGTCAGGCCTGAGCTTCATAATAGGCTGCCTCAAAATTTGAATGCCTCTGAAGGTACTCACTATCATAGTCGTGTCGATGTTCTAAACCTCCAATCCTTTCACTTATCAAGTTTATGCTCTTCTACTGCAATGTCAACTCATTCATCAAATTAGAGAGGGTAGGGGAACTAGAAGGTGAAAGGTCATAACTTTTAGAGGGGACATCTCTACTAGTAGAAGGTTCTTGACTTATACTCCAAGTTCTCCATTTCTCATGGGATTTATAAGTCTTCTAATTAGCCTTACTAATGGGTTTCATAGGATAAACCCATTCTTCATCTCAACTTTCCACTCTACAAAGTTTGCAAATTATATAAATAAGTCCAGGATGTCCTAGACCTCTACTAGTCTCACTTCTCGCCGTAGTCAATATATTCTTAAGAATTATTATAACTACATTTATAGTTCTACTATTCTGAATACAGAAATTCAGAATAGCTCTATCTCTAGCTACCTCACTATGGTGATAGGTCGGTAACAGAGTAGAGGAAATGAAATAGTGTCACGCCTTAGAGGTGACATTCAACGTGGAAGCAGAAAAATTTACCTGTTCTCGCTGCTTTATCTTCCATGTTCATTTCCCATCAGTGAGAAAGTTGATCACATCATTCAGGGGGCCTTTTATCGTGCTAAAGAATTCATATTGACAGCTATAAGAGTCTGGGACCTCATAAAAAGTGTTGATGCGGGCGACAGTAAACTCAACAGTGAATCCCCACACTTGGACAATTTCGTCATCAGGATAGATCATATTGGCGTAGAACTGCTTCACAACATTTGCATCAGCTTTATTGGTGGTGTAACAAAAGTTTTCCCACCTACGCTCCGCAATAACTCATTTGATTTCTCCTCCCGGACTTTCAAAAACTCGATCTTGTATGCACTTCTTTCCTTTAAATATGGAAGTAAATTTTGTTTGAGCCATCGCATTGATGAAGCGAGACTCGTCGAACTCAACTCTTCTCTTTTGACGTGGTTCCATTTAAATCTAATCAAATTATAGAAAAATTCCAAAATTACTTCAAATATGCAAATCATGGCTTCCAATGGTAATTTACAGAGTTCAATATTAAGATCCATGAATTTCTTCCCAAACTTTCTTCACATTCTCAAAATTTTCGGATCTCTTCAATGTGGAAGAAATCCATGGTGAAATTCAAATATTTTTAGCTTGGAGTGAAGCTCTTACCTAGAGATGATCAAATACGAGGTCAAAAAGCCTTGAAATCGCCTCTCAATATAAGATCTCTCAAGCCTTAGGTTGAAAATGGCATTTTTAAGAGGAAGGGGATGATGAATAGTGGTAGTTGACTGTTCAAAATTGCGGTTAAAGGTGTTTTTTTTTATCTCTCCTTCGGCAGGGTCGATGGCACCATCGACGCGCTCTATTGGAATTTTGAACTTTAGTCTTGGGAAAAATCCACCGTCGGCGGGCTCTATTGATTTTGTCCAAATTCCAGATTTTTGCAATTTCTATCAATTCCAAGCCTTAACGACATGTTTTTAATCATTACAGACATATTTTAAGTAACTAAATGTTGTACTTAGCACATATAAACTTTCACAGCACAAAACATCACATTTATATATAAATTCCAAGGGGGCAATGTAAGTTACATAACACACCTAAGTTTGATATTTTCTCAACCTCAATACATTAATTCAGCGTTGCAATCCAAGCCACAACACTCAAAATGCTGAAAACAAAACATCATATGCTTAGCCTCAACTATACAAAGATCTAAAAGCATAATTCTAAAGCAAAACAAATACAAAGCTCAAATTAAAATACATAGATAGAAAGATAGGTAGTAAATATAAATCTACTAATCCTGAGACTCGGTACTCGATTCTCCTCTGAGATCACCCATTGATTGCACATGAACGAAGAGGTTGTAGAAGGGTCAGAATGGAAATTCTTTAGTGGAATCCTCTTCTATTAACTTCATCCTCCTCATCAGTTGTATCAAGCTATCTTCTAAATGTCCAGAGTGTTCGAAATGTTCCTTCATCCTCCAGTCTAAATGATCAAAGAAATTGGAGAAATTATTAATCGCATTCATGACATTTTGTACCTCCTTTTCCAATTTCTTGATTCGGCGCAGGATCACTAGAGACTTATCAGATACTAAGGGTTGAACTGGTAGTAAATTCTAAGATGCTGATCTACTATAATTGTCAATGTCATTTTCATCTTCAAAAACTAGGAATCTCTTAGATGGATCCAAAGGCTTCCAAGGTAGCAGTACTTTTTCCCAATTTTCATAAGACACTTGGAATTGACTGCAAAGTGAGAAAATTATGGAGGGGTGTCCAAGCCCATAACTTGCTTTATGAAGAATCAGGCCCAAAACCGACTTGACAATTATAGATCCAATGTCGATCGGCAGTACCCTTTGGATGCAATAATTCAAAATGGCACTTTCTTTAGAAACTTTACCAATCTTCATTGTCGGTAACAGTTTCACAGAAATGAAAAAATGTCAATGTTTCAAAACGGGATTCGGGAGTGTTGTAGAAAAACTAACATACATGTTTTCTCTTATTTCCCAGTCTTCAGTTTCATCCATTAAATATTGGTAAATCTCATTCATCTGGTTTCTCGTTGGGACAAAATTGGAATAGTGGCAGACAGGAAGATTCTCTATCATATATAATTTGTTGATCCATGCACGAGTGAAACTAATCCATCTCCCTCACACATAAACAACTCCTTGGTTAATTCCATGCAAATTTGCATAAAATTCTTTCACCACTTGAACCACCACGGCAGCGGTAGTGTAGCACAGCACTTCCCATCTTTTCTGCACTATCATTTCTTCAATATCAATCATGGGATTATTCAATTTGAGATTTACAAATCCTTGCTCGTTGATTAATTTTTTCTTCGTCAGCAACTTGTTGGAGATTCGCAGCGCTTCTGCACTAATAAACTTTCACCGATTGAAAACTCGCATTCTGGGATTATAGGGGAATTGGACGCCATATGAATGAAATTGGTAGAGTTTCACTTCATTTTTAGAGGGAAAATATGAACTAGAAATCAAATATTTGAGTTTAAAAAGACAATTCCCGCCCAAAAACTGCCAAAAACCACCATTTGAACCCAAGTAACCTCAATTTAACCAGTCTCACCATTGGCGGGGTCGATGACACCGTCGGCGAGCCTCTGTGTCAATTTTGTCTGGACTCTTAGGAAAAACCTGCCATCGGCGGCGTCGAGGGCGCCGTCGGCGGCGTCGAGGGTGCCGTCGGCGGCGTCGAGGGCGCCGTCGGCGGCGTCGAGGGCGCCGTCGGCGGCGTCGAGGGCGCCGTCGGCGGCGTCGAGGGCGCCGTCGGCGGCGTCGAGGGCGCCGTCGGCGGCGTCGAGGGCGCCGTCGGCGGCGTCGAGGGCGCCGTCGGCGGCGTCGAGGCAAAATTTTCACAGTTTCGCTCTGGTTTGAATACGTTCCAATTTTTCTTCATGGAACCAATTGTTAACATGTTTCAAGGGTAAATAAGAGTAGTAGAGCTTAATACTACCACAAATTAAAGATAATTTCAAGTAAAAACTATTATAATTGCGAATAAAGTAAAGGTAAATATGGCATAAAGCGCTTGGTTTAACGTCGTCAGCCTGACCTATTCAGGTGTTATTCAAGTTGACTGATCATTAAAACCTCTTTAAAATTTGATCTTTTACCCTCATAATATGGTTTTAATCTGTGTCTATTTACTTTAAATATATTTCCCGTCTTCTGATCTTCAATTTCAATAGCACCGTAAGTATAAACTTGAGTCACAGTAAAGGGTCCTAATCAACGAGACTTCAATTTTACAGGAAATAACTTCAGTCTGGTGTGGTAAAGCAAAACTTCTTATCCTGGTTCAAAGTTCTTATGGTTAATCTTCCGATCATGTCATAACTTTAATTTTTTCTTATACATTCTGTCATTTTCATAAGACTCATTTTTTAACTCTTCCAGTTCATTTAATTGTAGCAATTTCTTCTTACCAGCATCTTTCAAATTAAAATTGAATTCTTTAATTGCCCAATATGCTTTATGTTTCAATTCTAGTGGTAAGTAACAAGTCTTTCCAAAAATCGGTCTGTAAGGAGTCATTCCAATAGGAGTTTTATAAGCAGTCCTGTAAGCCCATAATGCAGTATCCAATCTAGTGGATCAATCTATTCTACTAGGGTTTACAGTCTTTTCAAGTATTCATTTAATCTCTCTATCAGAAATTTCAGCTAACCCACTAGTTTGAGGATGATAGGTAGTAGAGATTCTATGAATAATATTAAATTTTCCTATCAATCTCTGAATATACTTATTTCTAAAATGGGATCTTCCGTCAGTGATAATCATTCTAGGCATTCCGTATCTAGTGAAAATATTTTTCATTAAAAATCTTGAAACACTTTTAGCATCACAATGAGGTAAATCTTGTGCTTCAATCCACTTAGAAATGTAGTCTACTACAATTGATATATATAAGTTTCCAAATGAAGGAATAAATGGTCCCATAAAATCTAATCCTCAAATGTCAAAGATCTCAACTTCTAACATGAGATTCAGAGGCATTTCCTTTCTTCTAGGTATATTGCCTACACATTGATATCGATCACAAGTTTTTATGTATCTATAAACATCTCTAAAGATAGTAGGCCAGCAAAATACAGCTTGTAAAATTTTATAAGCAGTTTTATCACTCCCAAAATATCCTCCAAATTCAAAATCATGACATTTTTGAATGATCAGCTTAGTTTCTTCATAAGGTACACATCTCCTCGTAATAAGATCCTTACATTATTTATATAAATAAGGCTCATCTCAAAAATATGCTTTTGCATCATGAATGAATTTCCTCTGTTGTTGCAGTGTCAGCATAGGTGGCAAAATATCACTTACAATATATTTAACAATATCATCATACCATGATATTTTCAACTCATTAATATTATAAAGTTGTTCATCAGAGAAACTGTCTGTAATTTCATTGTCAGTGTCAGATGATTCTTGATTTTCTAATCTTGATCAATGATCAGCAATTTGATTATCAGTTCCCTTTCTATCAATAACCATAAGATCAAATTCTTGCATCAAAAGTATCCATCTAATCAACCTTGGTTTAGCACCCTTCTTTTAAATCAAATATTTAATAGCAGAGTGATCAGTATGCACAGCACATTTAGCTCCAATTAAATAAAAACTAAATTTATCTAAAGCATACACAATTGCTAGTAACTCTTTTTCAGTAACAGTATAGTTAATTTGTGCATCATTTAGAGTTTGCTAGCATAATATATAACTTTAAAAATCTTTCCATTCCTTTGTCCAAGAACAACTCCAATAGCATAATTACTAGCATCTCAAATCAGTTCAAATGGTTTCTCCCAGTTAGGTGAAACTATAATAGGGGTTGTGATTAATTTTTCCTTTAATAACTCAAAGGCATTTAAACAGCTTTCATTAAATTTAAATTTCTTGTCCTTTTCTAAAACTTGGCATAGAGGTTTAGTAATTTTTGAAAGATCTTTAATAAAACGCCTGTAAAATCCAACATGTCCAAGAAAACTCCTAACCTCTCTTACATTAATAGGAGGTGTTAGTTTAGATATAACTTGAATTTTTGCAAGGTCTGTCTCCATACCATCTTCCAAAATTTTATGCCCTAACTCAATTCCTTCTGCAACCATAAATTGACATTTCTCCCAATTTAGAACCAAATTAGTAATTTAAGCATCATACTAATTTTTTCAAGGTAATTTAAGCATGCGTCAAATAATGTTCCAAATACAGAGAAATCATCCATAAATACTTTCAATCCATCATCAATTAACCTACTAAATATGGACATCATACATCTCTGGAATATTGCAGGTGCATTACATAATCCAAAAGACATTCTTCGAAAAGCAAAAGTTTCAAAAGGACTAGTAAATGTTGTCTTTTATTGATCCTCAGGAGCAATAGGAATTTGATGGTAACCGGTATATCCATCTAAAAAATAAAAAAATTTGTGTCCAGCAAGTCTATCCACTATTTGATCTAAAGAGGGTAAAGGGAAGTGATCATTTATAGTGGCAGTGTTTAATTTTCTATAATCAATGCAAATAAGCTACCCAATAACTTATTTGATAGGTATTAATTCATTAGTTTATATTGTTTCAACAGTCACTTCTCCTTTCTTCGGAACATAATGAATAGGACTTACCCACGCTCTATCTAAAATAGGATATATAATTCTAGTGTCTAACCATTTCAAAATTTCCTTCTTAACTACTTCTTTCATCATCAGATTAATCTCCTTTGTGGATCAACTCTTGGTTTATATTTTTCATCTAATATAATTCTATGCATACAGATTGAAGAACTGATTCCCTTAATATCAGCTAAGGTCCAACCAAAAGCTTTCTTATACCTTTTCAATGTATCTAACAGTATTTGCTCTTGCAGATCATCTAATTCTAAAGATATAATAACATGTAATGTAGATGAGTCTTCTAAAAAATACATACTTCAAGTGGCTAGGCAGTATTTTTAACTCAAGTTCAAGTGGTTTTATAATTGACGGAATTAAATTCTTATCAGCATTTTCTATAATATTCACCATCTCAAATCTTTCCTGAGCATAATCTAATTCTTCATTTTCTAATCCGTCCAAAATAACTTCGTCATTCTTTTCAAATTATTCCTTCTCTACAAAATGTTATTCTTCTTCAAAATGCTTTTTATCTTCAAAATGTTCTTTAAAATATTCGTTCAGTAGTTGCTCAATAATTTCCATGCAAAAACATTCATTATCTCTTTCAACAGCAGGGTATTTCATAGATTTTGTAATGTTAAAAGTCACTTCTTCATCATTAACTCTCACAGTTAATTCTCCTTTTTCAACATCTATCATAGCTTTTCCATTAGCTAAAAATGGTCTCCCAAAAATAATAGGTATTTCTTTATTTTCTACCATATCTAAAACAATGAAATCCACAGGAAAGATAAATTTATCCACTTTTACTAGCACATCTTCTATAACTCCCTTAGGATATGTAACTGAACGATCCGCTAACTGTAGATTTACATAAGTAGGTGAGACTTCTCCTAATCCTAATCTTTTAAAAATTGATAGAGGCATAAGATTAATGCTGGCTTCAAAATCATATAAAGCTCTTCCATAGAATTTTTCACCGATCGCACACGGTATAGTGAAACTGCAGGGATCTTTTAATTTTTCAGGAAGCTTTTTCTGAATAATTGCACTACACTCTTCACTAAGTGCAACAGTTTCATTATCCAGGAACTTTCTTTTCTTGTTGAAAATATCTTTCATAAATTTCACATAATTGGGCATTTGCTCTAAAGCTTCTACGAAGGGAATATTTACTGTTAATTTCTTAAGAATTTCTAAAAATTTGGAAAATTGTTTATTCTATTTGTGTTGCTTCAATCTTTGAGAAAACAGTGGTGGAGGTTTCTCCACAGTAATTTTCATTGGTGTAAATGGATACTCTAAATCTGGGTACTCATGATCCTTCTCTTTTTTAGTATCCACGTTCTCTTTTTCAGTTTCTATTTCTTTTTACACTCTTGTTTCCAATACTTTTCCACTTTATAATTGTATTGCTTTGATTTGTTCTTTTCCTTGATCTTTAGGATTTGGTTCCACAGTACTAGGAAAAGTTCCTAATGTTCGGTTACTAAGCGCAGTAGCAATATGCCCTAATTGGTTTTCAATATTCTTAATAGCAGTTCCTTGATTTTGTAATTGATTTTGTTGAATTTGTAATTTATTTCCTTGATTCTGCAATTGTTAGCCCATGTTTAATATCAGCTCTTCCATAGATAACTTCTTCCCCTTAATTTGAGTATTACTGTTAAATCTCAGAGGATAAGAAGATCTATATTTAATATTTCCTTGGTTGGATGAATTTTCTAATGGGTTCACTGGGTTGTTTGCCCATTGTTGATTTGTAGAAGAATTCTTATTCCAATTAAAATTTTGATGATTCTTCCAACCTGGGTTATAATAATTTGAATAAGGGTTGTTGGGCCTATTAATAGCATTTAAGGTCTCATATGAAGGTTGAACATCCACAAATTGCTCAGATGAATTCTCTTCCATCAAAGGAGGTGTTGGAGAATAATTCATCCCATAATGATCTAATTTCTTTGATATTGCATCAATCTGTGAAGCTAACATAGATATTTCATCAGAATCATGGATACTGGCTACTCTTTTAGTATTTATCCGCTCATGAAAATTGTTGGTAGCCATCTCTTCTATTAATGAATAAGCCTCATCAAAAGATTTTGACATTAAAGAACCACCAGCCGCAGCATCTATAATCAATATAAGATATCTCACTAATCCATTATAAAAAGTTTGAATTATCAACCAATCTAGTAACGAATGATGAGGGCACTTCCTAAGAAGATCTTTAAATCTCTCCCAAGCTTCATATATTGACTCTCCATCAATCTGACAGAACGATGTCATGTCATTTCTAAGTTTAGCAGTTTTGGATGGAGATAAATATTTGGATAGAAATTTCTGTGAAAGTTCTCACCAAGTTCTAATAGATCCTGGTGCCAACGAATTTAACCATATCTTAGCCTTATCCCTCAGTGATAAAGGAAAAAGTCTAAATCTAACAGCATCTTTTGAGACTGTCATATTTAAAAGTAGCACACACCTCTAAAAAACTAGCGAGGTGTAAGTTCGGATCTTCATTTGGTGTACCTCCAAATTGATCATTTTGTATAATTTAAATAATAGCAGGTTTAAGCTCAAATGAATTAGCAGCTACATCAGGATTTTGGATAAATAAGTGAATTTCATCTGCTGTAGGATTTGCATATTCTCTTAGGGGTCTAGCTTGGTGTTCATTCTCTATTCCTTGATTGTTCATGTTGTTTTCCATTGTATCAGAATTTCTAGGTTCTCTTTTTAATCTTTTAATCCTTCTAATAGTGTGTTCTAATTCTGAATCGTAGGGTATAAGATTTTCAGGTCCAAATTCACGCATACAATTTGAAATCAATACTCAGTAATATAATTAACTAAATATAAAAATAAGTTGCAATTCAAGTAAAAAAATTTTAATAATCCTAATTTATCTGTTACTCTGATCGTGATTTGACTCACTCACTCAATCACTCCCTGACAACGACGCCAAAAATTTGACAGCGACTTTATATATGCAATAAAATATAAGATAAATATGGACGTAATAAGTATTTAATAATTGTAAAGTCACACTTATCAACACAAGTATACGTATCTCTTAAGTAAAATAGGGTTCTAATGGAGTCTTAGATATCGATCCCATAGGGAGTAGTTTAATGTTACGAACTAAGATTTTAAAAAAGAAATAATTTACTAACAACAACGAAGTTCAAATTGCTTATCTGTCACTAATAGGTAATTGAAATAAATAGGTAATTTTAATAACTATTAAATAACTAATGATATTAAGTAGGGTTTCATTGTGATATTCAAAATATAAGAAAGCATCATTCTCTTTGTCAAGAAATCATAGTGAATGGATAAAATGAATTAGTTCAATTTAGATTGTGCCAAATAGGAGCATACTTATTCTTTACCCTTTGGTCCAGGCATAAAGAACATTGACTAATCCTACACTTGTTTACTGAATCTGCGGCTAGGCTGGGGGGATACCGGCTCTCACTTCAGAGCTCCCACATTTTTCTCATCCGAGGGCTAACATCTACACTTCAGCACCTAAACGATAGGACCGAATTGAGGATTTTAGTCTGCCACTCTAAAATCTCCAATTCTACACCCGATAATATTATTTCCCTATTTATTTGCACCCAACTTCCAAGGGCTTTGACCTCCCTGAATCTTAGATGTAATCTTCACTTTAGTTGTAAAACTCAACATATTTTTACAAATCAATTGGCCAGATTGAAAGTAAATCTAGATCGAAGTGAAAATATCATCACAATTTCTTAAACATTTTTATGGCTTCACCAATTCAAATCACCATTTCACAAATCTCACGACAAGGAGAAAGACAAAGAAAACTACTCAGATCTCATGGGGACAACACCAAAACTCGGAATTGATATATAAAATCAAAGTCATACAAACTACAACAAGTAAATAACTTATCTCTAATTTCTCCCCAAGAACACTCCTCAAAGTTCCTATAAAGCTCCTCCTTTCTTTACACACACAGAATTCCTCTTCGAAGTAGCAAGGAGGAAGAAATCTCTCACTTTCCCTCCACTCTTACAATCTCTCGAAGAAATCCTCACAATTGTTACACACTAATGGAACCTCTCTAACCTCCAGGGCCTCTAGACTCTCTTCCATTTTTGGCCAAAATGTTCTTTTAAAGTTGTGGATGAGCTTTCCCAAGAGTTGCCTAAGCATCCCTTCAAATTTTGGACTTATCCAAAGTTTGAGTAGGCATAACCGTCGATCTCGCCGTCAGCGGCCTCGAGGGCGCCGTCGGCGGGCTTCTGAAGAATTTTGTCTTGTAACCTTAGGAAAACTCATCATCAGCGGGTCGAGGGCACTGTCGGCGGCCTAGTTCAAATTTCCACATTTTGGTCCTTTTCGCTCCAAATTCGCTCTTTTTTCCATCTTTTTGCTCCAATGACCCTAATTCATCCAACAAAATAACAAAAATACATTTCCTTAAAGTGCAATATTATAAAAAATAATATAAAATAGGTATAAAAATCTCAATATATTTTTCTTTGGTCAGATGACCCATATTTATATAAAGAATGTAAAGATATAATCGTTAGAAGATGTGTGCCTTATGAAGAAACTCAACAGATAATTGAAAGATGACATAATTCTGAATTTTGGAGTAAATAGAACTACATATAAGATTTTACAAGCTGGATTTTATTGGCCTACTATTTTTAAAGATGTTAAGGAATACATTAAAATATGCGATAAATGTTAACGAGTAG
>NEWO01000428.1:501132-513421 GCA_003013225.1 Phalaenopsis aphrodite | reverse complement strand
TATTTTTAAAGATGTTAATGAATACATTAAAATATGCGATAAATGTTAACGAGTAGGAAATATTTCTAGAAGAAATGAAATGCCTCTAAATTACACAATGGAAGTTGAAATTTTTGAGGTGTGGGGATTAGATTTTATGGGACCATTTATGCCTTCATTTGGAAACTTATATATATTGCTTATTGTTGATTATATGTCCAAATGGATTGAAGCTATTACTGTACCCAGATGTGATGCTCGGAGTGTTTCTAAATTTTTAATTAAAAATATTTTTACAAGATATGGAATGCTGAGAGTAATTATTATTGATGGAGGATCTCATTTTAGAAATAAGAGAATAAAAAAATTAATTATGAAATATGATATTATGAATAGATTCTCTACTTATTATCATCCTCATACTAGCGGTCTAGCAGAGATATTAAATTGTGAAATTAAATGCATTTTAGAAAAAGCTGTAAATCCTTATAAATTGGATTGGTCTGCTAGACTAGATACTGCATTATGGGCTCATAGAGCTGCTTATAAGTCTCCTATAGGATTGTCCCCACACAGCTGGTATTTGAAAAAACATGACACTTACCAGTAGAATTAGAGCATAAAGCATTTTGGGCTATTAAGGAATTTAATTTTAATCTAAAAGATGCTGGTGAGAAAAGATTATTGCAACTCAATGAACTTGAGGAAATAAGAAATGAAGCATATGGTAATGCAAAAACTATAAAGAAAAAATGAAAACATGGCATGATCATAAGATTATTTATAAGAAATTTTAACTTGAACAAGAAGTTTTATTATATAATACAAGATTGAGATTGTTTCCAGGAAAACTGAAATCCAGATGGTTAGGACCATTTAAAGTGATTAAAGTTTATCATTATGACACTGTTGTTATTAAAGGTCCTAACACTAAAAAGGTATTTAAAGTTAATGGGCTTCATCTGAAAGATTATTATGAAGGGCACAAACCTCAATTTAATGAAGTTTTAATGTTAAGTCAACCCAACTAAACAAATGGTGTGTCAAGCTGACGACGTTAAACCAAGCGCTTTGTTGGAGGCAGCCCTTACATATATGTCTATGTATTACTATTTTGTTTAATAAGTGTCTTATGTATTAGTAGATAATAATACTACACAATTGTATTTATTATAAATTAAGTCAAATATTGGTATTGGAGAAAAAGTTGGAATTAAATTGAACGAAAAATGAAAGTCGCAAAATTTTTGCCACTAGCGCCGACTGCGCCCAAGAAAACAGACCTCAATGCTGGCAGCGCCAATTAGGAGCGCCGACGGTGCCAAGAGTGGTTTGATGTTTCAGACTACTTTTGGCGAACTTGGGTGGGATTTCACTCCTTAATAACCATCAGGAGGTGATTTTAAATTCCTTAAAACTTCTTAAGACGCCTAGAAACTTCCTATTTTTGGATTCAATGGCTTCCAATTCCAAAAATTCTTCAACGTATGGAGTTTTCAATAGAAGAAAGTTTATTAGTTTTGACGTGTAGAGATTATACGATAAAGTTATTACGAAGAAGAGAGTGACCAATAAGAGAGGATTTGTTAATCATGGATTGATCAATCCAAGTGTAGAGATTCAATAGACTTCTAAATAGTGGTTATAAACATAAAAACAAACCTACACACTACTAACATCACAATCTTAGCATAAAGACAAACTTGGAAACATGATAAAAGAAAAATAAATGGTAGCAGTTTCTGAATTTCAAGTTTAGCAAAATTTCTACTTTATAAAAGATATGAAATTAAGTTAAGTACTAAACTAACTAAATCACAATACTAAACCCAAAATAACAGTTATTGCCCTAAAATTTTAAAAATGAAGTATTATCTAACACAACAATCACAGCAACAATAGAACATAAAAATTCAAAACGCAACATAAAACATAGTCTAAAACAACATACAGATGCAAATGTAGCAGGCTCAGACCACATAGTTCATATCATATTACAATCATAAAATGAATCTCTCAGCTCTACTCTTCATCCCCAGAATCACCACTGTACCATTTTTCTATAGGTTTATAATCAGGATATCGAGGAAATTGCACTCCTGGTTCACCTCTAATCAGGCTCTCCAACGATGAGTGGAATTTCTCTTCATAATCACTTTTCTTTCTATTATATCTATTAGTATGATCTGCAAAATGCTCTAAATTTTGTACCTTATCAGCAATAAAATTGATATTATCCATTATCTTCTGCAATAACTCATCCTGATTCTTAATAGAATCACCTCTAGATGTAGAAGCACATGAAGTAGATGGTCTAGATGAAGATGCAGCAGATGTCTTTAATCCATAGCTCCTAGAAAATCCTTCTCTTTAGAAAAAAATCGAATGCTCAGAATAATTCTTCACATTCACCTTCGTGATGGGCTTTAGAGGTAACAGAACTTCCTCCCAACTATCATACTTTACTCTAGCCTGCTCGCATAAAGAAAATATCAAGGAAGCAAATCCTATACCTGCAATAGTAGCAACAGCAACAGAATTGATGATAGTGTGATAGATCAAAGCCCCTATGTTGATGGGCTTTCCATCCTGAATATAATAATTCAACATCGTTCTCTCTTTGGTCACTTCACTGAGATGATTGGTAGGAAGTAGACGAGCAGATATAAAATAGTGCTACACCTTTAAAAGTGCACATAACTTTGAAGTTGGGAAATTTACTCTCCTCTCATTGGTAATCTTTCAAAGTCCTCTCCCAATAGTCTCATCTAACTCAGCTTCAGTAGGACTATAATTCGCATAAAAAGATAAAGTCTCCGGTAGTAAATGATAAAAAAAGTTGATTACCTCTAGAGTAAAAGGTACCAACTTCCCTCTAACCATAACTCGATCTTCCTCAACTTTTGGGAAATTTGCTTAAAACTCCCTTACAACAGAAATTACAGTGACAGAAGAGAAACAACAGAACTATTAACACTGTCGGTGGACTATCATGTCTTTCACTTCTCCACCTAGACACTTAAAACATCGCTCCTGAATCAATTTTCGTGACTGTAGAGCGTCATTATATTGATCTTGAGCTTTTGAACTGACAAATTTGCTTGAATAAAATGAGTTCTTTCCTCTGCTCATTTTCATTCTTGGTGTCATTCTACAAATTTGATAAATTCCAAAAATAACTTTAAAAATCAAATTTAAATCACTAAACTAAACTTCCAAAAGCACTTACTAAACTTCCCAAGTAATTTCCATAGATTTTTCTTCACTTTTCACCATGAATAGTAAGTTTTCAAAATCTTCCAAATGTGCTTAAAATATATGGTGAAAATCCAAAATTTTTGCATAGAAGTAAAGCTCTTACCTTAAGGAACTTGGATCTAGCAAATCTCACTTGATTCCACCAAGAAATCTCCAAATTTCACTTGCCCTAGCCCTCAAAATCACAAACACGAGCTGGGGAAGAAGATAGAAGGCGTTAAAAATGGCATTTTCGGACCAAAAATTTACTTTTAAACATTCGTGAACCAGTATTTGAGATGGCGCTTAGGCGCCAGTGCACAATTTTCGAAATTTTTAAATTTAAGTAAAATGCACTATTAGCCTAATAAACCACCCCTAAATGGTCTCATAACACTTAAATGATTATTTTTACTTCCTATAACTCCCTTCACCCTCAAAATTCTCTATAATAAATAATTCAATTCAAGGCTAGAAATAACATAAATTTTCACAAAAATAAACTTATATTAATTCACAAACAAGTACAAACACATTTAATACTTAGTTCTCTCTCCAAATAGTCTTGGATGAGAAAATTTTCCTAAGTACAAAATACTTAACAAAAATTTACAATTAAACACATAAGTGACACAAACACTAAACACAAGACATAAACACAAACAAACTTAACAACATGACTCCAAACACATAATTTCTAACACCTAACTTAATTCCACCCTTCATTAAAAGAAACAAATTCTTGTCTCTCAGTGGTCTCTCCAAGAATATAGAGTTGATAAAACAGACGGTGGTGACGAGCTCTAATGCTATCATCTTCGATCCAGTTTAGCTTAAGATACATCGCCTTATCTGCTTCCTCTACATAATTGGTATGACCGAATCTCTTCTTAAGTTGCCACCCAATATGTTCTAAATGAGCATGCAATTCAAGCACCATAGTCTCTAATATAGATATAGTATTCTTCATCTGGTTGATCTTCTCCGATATCCCTTTAATACTAACAGCTAAGAAACCGTTATACATCTCCTGTGCACTTTGACTAATGAAATTCTTCTTCATGGCTTCTTCCTTCATCTTCAAATCAATCTCCCCTAAGGACATTTTCTCTAAATCTCTCTCTTTCTTAGACTTTTAGGGCTAAAAATAATCTGGATGAAATTCCTTCACAAACCACTTCTATTTTATAGGCCTAATTCCCCCTCATAACTTCTAGGCATGACTAGAAACTGCCAAGACAAGTTTATTCCAACTAAATTGCAGTTACACCTTCTAGAAATTGAAATTTGCACATGTGATTAAATTGTCACGCTTAAGCGTCGGATGTGGCGCTTAAGCTCCAGTGCACATTTTTGCACCAGTCAACTTAACGTCCAAATTCTCATTTTAACATGTCTAGGTCGCTAAATAAAGTCTATAAATCATTACTAGCACATAATAAACTCCAATATACTACCCCAAATTTCTTAATTAGACTCAGAACAACAATTAAAGCAAAAATACACTGATAACTATGGGTTGCCTCCCAGAAAGCGCTTGGTTTTACGTCGTCAGCCCGACGTAACCAGTGCTCATTCTGGTTGACCCAAAATCATTCCATCATTATATTTATTTTGATCCCCTATATGATAAGGTTTCAGTCTATGTCCATTCACCTTAAAAATTTTCTCATAATTAGGAACTTTAATATCCACAGCTCCATAAGGATAAACTTTTATCACAACAAATGGGCCCATCCACCTAGACTTAAGTTTGCCTGGAAATAATCTTAACCTTGCATTATATAGTAAAACTTCTTGCCCTTACTAAAAATTTTTAGTAAGAATCTTTTGATCATTCCACATTTTCATCTTTTCTTTATAAATCTTAGCACTCTTATAAGATTCATTCCTTATCTCTTCAAGATCATTTAATTGGAGCAATCTTTTCTCACCGGCATTTTTAAATTATAATTGAAATCTTTAATAGCCCAATATGCTTTATGCTCAAGTTTAACTGGTAAGTGATAAGCTCTCCCAAATATTAGCCTATATGGGGACATTCCTATAGGAGTTCTATATGTAGTCCTATAAGCCCACAAAGCATAGTCAAGTTTGACTGATCCATAAATTTTTGTTGGATTCACAGATTTTTCCATTTATTTTTAATTTCCAAATTGGATAATTCAACCAAACCACTTGTGTGAGGATGATAGGCAGTAGCAATCCTATAATTTATATGATATTTCTTTAATAACTTCTCCGTAATGGCATTTCTGAAATGACTTTCCCCATCAGTAATGATAACTCTCGACATCCCAAATCTACAAAATATGTTCATTTTCAAAAATTTTGCAACACTTTGAGCATCACATTGAGGTAAAGCAACATCTTCTATCCATTTGGATAAATAGTCCACTGCTAACAGAATATATAAATTTCTGAAAGATGCTATAAATGGTCCCATGAAATTTAATCCCCAAACATCAACTATTTCTAGTTCTAGCATATAATTGAGGGACATCTCATTTCTTCTAGAAATATTGCCTACTCTTTGATATCTATCACAAGTTTTGATATAAGCATTAATATCTCTAAAAATTGTAGGCCAATAAAATCCAGATTGTAGAATTTTTATGTTGTTTTATCAACACCAAAATATCCCCCAAAATCAAAATTATGACATTTTTGGATAATTTCATAAGTTTCTTTTAATGGTACACATATTCAAATGATCAGATCATTTCCTTGTTTATATAAATATGGGTCATCCCAAAAATAAGTTTTAGCTTCAGAAATAAATTTCCTCATTTGTTGGTATGTCATTCCATAGGGTTTAAGGTCAATAACAATATAGTTCACAATGTCGGCATACCATGGAACACGCCACTCATTTATAGTGAACAATTTTTCATATGGAAAATGTTCATTAATTTCTTTTTCAAAACAGAGTGGTCTTTCTAATTCAAACCTGGACAAATGATCAGCAATTTGATTTTCAGTTATCTTCCAATCTACTATTTCAAAATCAAATTCTTGTAAAAGAAAAATCCATCTTATAAGTTTCGGTTTGGTATCCTTCTTTTTCATTAAGTACTTAATAACATAATGATCTGTATGAACTATACAATGAGTTTTAATAAAATATGATCTAAATTTATCAAAGGCATATACTATTGCTAATAGCTCCTTTTTCAGTTTTTGTATAATTAATTTGAGTTTCAATAAGAGTTTTACTAGCATAGTAAATAAATTTGAAAATTTTATCATATTTTTGTCCTAAAACAACTCAAATAGCATAATCACTTGCATCACACATAAGTTCAAAAGATTTTTCCCAATTTGGTGAAACTATAATTGGTGCAATGATTAATTTTTCTTTTAATAATTTAAAAGCTTTTAGGCATTCCTCATCAAAATTGAAAATTACTTCTTTCTCCAATAAATGACATAAAGACTTAGCAATCTTAGAAAAATCGTTAATATATCGTCTGTAGAATCTAGCATGTCCTAAAAAACTCCTAATTTTTCTTACATTTGTTGGATAAGGTAAATTAGCGATCACTTGAATTTTAGCAGAATCTACTTCCATAGCATTTTCTAATATTTGATGACATAATACAATTCCTCCTGCTACAATAAATTGGAATTTTTCCCAGTTAAGGACTAAATTTATTTCTTCACAGCGCTTAAGAACATTAGATAAATCTTCTAAACATGAGTCAAATGAAGTTCCAAACACTTAAAAGTCATCCATAAAGACTTCAATCCCTTTTTCAATTAAATCACAAAAAAATTGTCATCATACATCTTTGAAATGTAGTAGGGGTATTACATAAACCAAAGGGAATTCTTCTAAAAGAAAAAGTAACATAAGGACTAGTAAATGTTGTTTTATCTTGATCCTCAGAAGATATTTGAATTTGGTGATAACCAATATATCCATCCAGAAAATAAAAGTATTTGTGCGCAGCTAGTCTATCCAGCATTTTATCTAGAAAGGGTAGTGGAAAATGATCTTTCTTAGTGACAAGATTTAATTTTATATAATCAATGCATATTCACCACCCTGTAACTTGTCTAGTAGGTATTAACTCATTATGCTCATTCACAATTACAATTACTCCTCTTTTCTTAGGAACACTGTCAATTGGACTAACCCATGCACTATCTGAAATAGGGAAGATAATTCCAGCATCTAACCACTTTAAAATTTCTTTCTTAACAACCTCTTTCATAACAGGATTTAATCTCCTTTGTCGATCAGCCCTGGGTTTGCAGTTTTCTTCCAGATTAATTCTATGCATACAAATTGAATGACTGATTCTTTTAATATCAGTAATTATTCATCCAAAGGCTTTCTTAAAATTTTTCAAAATTTTCATCAGCTTTTCTTCTTCTTCCTTTGTTAACTTCAAGGAAATTATAACAGGTAAAGTAGAGAAATCTCCTAAAAAGGCATATTTTAAATGTTCAGGAAGTAATTTCGACTCAAGTTCTGGAGGTTTTTCAATAGATGGACAAAATGATTTATCTTTGTCTATCGTGTCCAAAATTTCAAAACTTTCTTGAACATAACTTGAATCTTCCTTAAAAAGGTTTACACATTGATCTAATTCCTCTTCTTGCTCGTGTTCCAAATCTTTTTCTTCATATTTTTCTTCACAAGTAGTCTAGAAATGACATTCGCTCAGATATCTTATAACATCCATTCTATAACATTCATCATCTTTACCTTTTACATGGTATTTCATTGATTTTGAAATGTTAAAAGTAACAGTCTGATCATTGACGCGCATTGTTAATTCCCCTTTCTGCACATCTATTATTGCTCTTCCCGTGCCTAGGAAAAGTCTCCCTAAAATGATAGGTATCTCTTTATCTTCCTCCATATCTAGCACAATGAAATCAACAGAAAAGATAAATTGATCCACTTTCACTAGGACATATTCTATAACTCTTTTAGGATAGGTTATTGAACGATCTGCTAACTGCAGAGTTACAGTAGTAGGAGTTATTTCTCCTAATCTCAATCTTTTAAATATTGATAATGACATAAGGTTAATTCTTGCACCTAAATCACATAAAGCTTTCCCATAAAATATGTCTCATATTGCACATGGAATAGTAAAGCTACCAGGATCTTTAAGCTTTTTAGGAAGTTTCTTCTGAATTATAGCACTGCACTCCTTAATAAGTGCAACAGTCGCATTATCTTCAAACTTCCTTTTTTCTGTTAAGAATATCCTTCATAAACTTTACATAGCTTGACATTTTTTTAAGGCTTCAGCAAATGGAATATTGATTGTAAGCTTCTTAAATATTTCTAGAAATTTTGAAAATTGCTTATCCAACTTCTGTTGTCGAAGTCTCTGAGGAAATGGAGGTGGTGGTTTTTATAAATCAATTTTCGGCGGAGAAATAGATCTTTCAGAATCTTTTGGAGCGTCCTCTTTTAATTCTTCAATTTCTTCTCTCTCTACTTCAATCTCTTTTTGAACCCTACCTTCTAACTCTCTTCAGTTTCTAAGTTATACGACTTTAACTTTCTCTTTATTCTGGTCTTTTGGATTTGATTCAGTATTACTAGGAAGTGTTCCTTGGGATCTTTTACTTAATGAACTTGCGATTTGCCCAAGTTGATTCTCAATATTTTTAATTGTAGCTCCTTGACTTTGTAAGTGATTACCCATTTGTAACAACACTTCTTCTATAGACAACTTCTTATCCTTAAATTATGTGTTACTGTTGAAACCTGGAGGAAAAGTAGATCTATAATTATTATTCCCTTAGTTGTTCTAGTTTCTCATTGGGTTTCTTTGGTTGTTCCCCCATTGCTAATTATTACCACCAAAATTGTTATTCCAGTTAATGTTGGGATGGGTCTTCCAACCTAGGTTATAATAATTGGAATATGGGTTATTTTGCTTATTATTTATGGCATTCAAAGTTTCTAATGATGCTTGAAAATCTATGATTTGGCCTAATGAATTCGCTTTAATCATGGAAATTGGTTGAGAAGTTCATTCCAAATTGGTCTAACTTCCTTGAAATTGCAGCAACTTGATTTGCTAACATAGTAAATGCATTAGTTTCATGAAAGTTGGCTACACAATTGTATTTAAATGTAGCACACAATTCTACAAAATTGGAAAGATGTAAATTTGAATCTTCAGTTGGTGATCCTCCAAACTGATTATTTGATACCATTTGGATAATAGCAGGCTTAAACTCAAATGAATTAACCACTACAGTAGGGTTTTGAATACTACAATGAAGTTCATCTACAATAGGGTTAGCATAATCTCTTAAACGTCTAAACTCTTCATGAATTTCAACATTTTGATTATTTTGGTTTGTCATTTCTATAATTTTTTTTTATTTTTAAAAATTTTTAATTTTTTTGGTTTTTCTGATTTTTTTAATAGTTCTTTATAATTCAGAATCGTAGGGCATTAGTCCTTCAAAACCTGAACTACGCATACACTAACAAAAAATAAAATAAAATAAAACATACAAAATGAGATACATCATTTAAAGTTTAAATAAGACTTTCTAAAAACAAAAATTTTCTTAGTTTTCTTTCCCGACAACGGCGCCAAAAACTTGATCATTGGATACTTAATGCTTATGCACAGTATAACAATAGTTCTGATGGTATTTTTTACTTATATTTCTTATTTAAACCAACAACAACAAATCTTGATTAAAACTAAAATTAGTCTAAAACAAAAAGATAAAAACTTATCTCAAGTCCTCCACCAAACTCTTGAAGTTCTTTTGAATCTCTTCTCTTTTACAATCACTTAAAACAAAATAACAAAAAGGATAAAGTAAATAAAAAGTGGTTCCTGAAAATCTCTCCGAACTAACTTCCCAGAGAAGAACTTTCAAAACTTGCCAATATTTTCAGGACTCTTTTGTAAGCCCTCTTCTTTCTTTTATAGTATTCCAAGAGGTGCATTGGGATCTTATCATAATGTGTCTTGATTTGATGTATTTGCCCAAGAGACGCATCTTTTCATGATAATTTTCGTCCATAGTGGTTACAACCACCTATTAAGCTAATGGGTGTCTCAAAAACCTCTTCAAAATTCATGAAAACCAATTTTACTCGTCCAATAACTGCCACTGACGCGTAAGGAAGGGGTCTCAACGCTTAGGCGCGACCTTCTCTGTTTAACCAAAGCTTAAGCCCTAAAACTCTTTTGCGCAATTTTTCACCTTTTTGCTCCAAATTTGATCTTTTTTCACTCATTTAAGCATTTTTTTCATTTTTACTTGTATCTGTAAGAAAAACACAAAAATACCTTCCATTAAAGCGTAATATCTCAAAAATAGGTATAAAAATGTGTCTAAAAAAACTATATATTTTAGGTATATCAGGTTAGGAAACCCATTTTAATTAGATGGGCACCACCCCCTCACGAAAAATTTAAAGTTAATGTTGATGGAAGTTTTTCTAATGCCTATACGGGTATTGGTGGACATATCAAGGTTTCTTATGGTAAGTGTTGTGCTTATTTTGCATCCCTTGTATTGCTAACTTTTCTATTGAGGCTGAAACTATTGTTGTGTTAACTGCTATTCAAACATTTGCTTCACTTAACCTCAATGATATTATTCTGGAAATAGACTCTGAAACTGTCTATAACATGCTTAAAGCTAAGTTTAATCCTCCATGGTACATCATACCATGGTTAATACGAACTAGGCATATTATAGAGGGACAACATTTAAATATTCTTTACACTTTCACATATAGAGAAGGTAATAAATCTGTGGACTAGCTTGCAAAATGGAGGGTGTAGGGAGCTATCGTTGGAATTTCTCCTCCTCCTATGTTGCTTAAGTTGATACAAAGTGACTTAGCTGCTCCTTATGTTCGATTTTAACCTGACGGCTCATTATATTATTTTTTTTCAAGATTCATGGGACTGCCATTGGTTATTTTGGAAGGCTTTTTCTTTGCTTCCTTGCTCTATTGGGATGAATGTTCTTACTGGAAGGATGTTGGTATTGGGGTGGCTTGCATGAAACTTTTATTCATTCTTCTTTTCAGCCTCCTAAAATTGGTTACTATGATTTTAAATTATCTTGGAAGTTTTCTTACTCCGGAATATGGAATGAAAGTAGCTTCATTTATTGGGTTGGGCAATGTATGCTGGATAGTTTGGTTTTCAATTTGTACTTGGTTAATTCTTTTGATGCAGGAAATTCTAGCTCCACTGACTTTAATTTTCTGCTTCTTCATTGCCACTATGGGAGCCTGCTGGTAAGCTATTTTGGCATTGGTTATGGTCGTTGAAACATGCTTTGATTTTGATTTTATTTGCCTGGGACAGTTTTAGGGGTCAGAATGTTATTGATGCTGCAGTTTCCTATATAAACGATCTTTTTAGTTGCTGCTTTGGGGTTTCTGTTTCACTTATTGGTTATAACAATATATTATTATTTCTGCTTTGGTTGGTGAATGACTAGCAATTTTGGATCACTTTGCTGGTCACTGATTTGTATTTTGATGGATGGTCTCTTATCTTCGCGGATTTATGGGCTCATGGCTTCTCTGGTGCTGGAAGGCTTCTCTATGTGGCAACATGATAATTTTGCATAACTTTTGTCACTTCATATACCGTGCTTTCTTTTCTAATTTGGCAGGGAGTTACCTTTCTGATTTCATGAGATTTGGTACACATATGCTCTTTGCACGAACTGCTTACTTAGGTTTTCATGGATGTTGGATTTTGGATGCTTGGATGTTGTCAACAGAGCTTGGATTACACCTGCATAATGTTTTTCGTTTATAATCTATGCAGATCCAGAATAGATTGCAAGAGATGGCAGGATTCGATAGATGCTATTTGGACTTTTGCTTTTTCTGTTTTAAATATGTTCACTTTCTTTTTGGTCCTGGGGTTTGATATACATGTAATTTTTGGGTATACTTCTTCTGTTGGTATACTTTTTGGGTTTATACATGTTATTTTTATTTTTTTGTGTAAAGTTATACTGCGAATAGTGAAACCCCTAGGATTAAATGCATTTCTTTTGTTTCTAGACAGGGATCCACTATCCCACGCCATTTTTGTACCTT
>NEWO01000428.1:439526-501074 GCA_003013225.1 Phalaenopsis aphrodite | reverse complement strand
ATATATATATATATATATATATATATATATATAAAAGTATTATTTTTAAATACTTTAATGAACTACAACATTACAAATATTTATAATCCATTAAAATTATTAATTTAAAAATTAGAATAAAAATAAATTAAAATTCTATTTAAATGAAAAATTTAATATAAATATTAAAATTTAAATCTCACCCCTATATTAGCATCCTATGGTTGTATGACTATGACTATCAAAATGAGTTGTTGCTCATAATCCGCTCGATAATCAAACGAGCCAAACACAAACAAATTTGTTGAGCTCAATATATAAACATGTCAAACACAAAAAGTGATATTTTTAACAAGTCAAACACGAGTCAAGTTTGAGCTCGTTTACACCCTTAATACTACTGTTGAGGTGACCGCGAGTGAATAAGTTCAAGAGGAAAGGATGTTGCACTAGTGGCGTGCATGTCTGACCCTCCCTCCATCTTAGCGGCAACGAGTCAGACAACTCAAACGTCTCCTCAATCATTTGTTTCTTTTGTACTATTTTCTTGAACAAGTTCGTTCCCTCTATTTAACTCACTTTTTCTGGCCACTTTGGTTCAATCGGCCATCCTTTTGCCCTTCAAGTTCTTTCTAGTCGATCGACCCTTATCCACACGCTTCTTATTTAATATAAGCCGAAAATTGTTAGGTTTCTTCTTCATCTCTGCAACGAGATGACAGAGTTTTTGAGTTGAAAGCCTGAAAGCTTTCAACATGACTTCCTTACTCACTGGTTTCTTGCCACTCGCCATCACCTGTTTATGTTAAAAATTGGCTGAAAGTTTTAGAAATTGTGATGAAAAATTGCCCCTATTTGAAGGGAAAATGAGCACAAAAATCTACGGACTTTAATTATTAGAAGTATATATAAATATGTACATAAAAATGTGATAGCGTGAATCTTAACGAAATTCGACAGATCCTACTAAATGGACGTTAAAGGATTGCATTAGTAAAGTGAAAAGACAGAGACACTTTTCCTTCTGTCATAACTATGGGCTGACTGAACGAAAGCACAGTCGAACGAAAGACTGTGGCACCTAATCTGAGACTTCTTTGAAAAGATGGCTAAAGGACACCCTCTTGAATATATTTTCAATTATCTGAGAAGGCTCCTTATCGAAGGAGAGCTGACCGTTAGTTTACGGTTATACAACCTCTGCCTGACTGACCAATTTCATCCTAACAACAAGAAGACCTCTACTGAGGATTCTCTCGCAGAAGTTGACTGAAGATTTTCTAGTTGACCAAAAACCTTCAAACCAATCGAAGACTTCTCAGCCGACCGAAAGATTCTCAGACGACCGAATGATAATATCAGCGAACTATTAAATGTCCCTATTCAAGAAGTTAGGATAATATCAACGGACTATTAAATTGTGCCAACATTAGCCATAATTATTAAAGTGCCTTGGAGTGAGTTATAAATATTTAAATGAGCAATAATTACTTATAACGTCTCTATTAAGATAGAGACAAACATATAACTTACTAGATACCCCTATGATCGATAAATGTTAAGTCATTTTTTTAAGGAATGACCACTGAATTTATCTTCTGATAACTTATATTATTGTGCATAATATTTCTTTTTCTCTCTATTCCTCTCGTTCCTTCAATGCTCGATTCCTTAGATATGTGATCCACGAGACATTTTTGGATTCAATATTATTCTTGTAATCTTTTTTGATTAAATATTCAAATTATTTGTTCAAATTTTCTTAATAGTGTACATATTATATTTAAAAATAAAAAAATGATAAGAATATTATCTATTTTAATATTATATTTCTTTATATAAATTTATAAAAAAGTCCCACACGCCCATTGTTTTTTATATCAGTCGTTCAGTATTAAAAACAGAAAAAAAATCGATATTTTAAGACGCAATTTCACCCAAGAGTTGCATGACAACTCCGTGAAGAAAACCCTACTCGGTATTCCGTGAACAAAACCCTACTCGAGATTTGCCGTGTTTTCAGATTCGGCAACTCTTCCAAGTTCTCAGTTCCATTCCTTGGTTCGAACAGGTATACGTTGCATCATCTTCGATTATTTATTATTGTGATAAGGAAAACCATTTTTCAGGAGCCATTAGGGTTTTCCAGCGCTGAAGATGAGGACGCGAAAGACGGATTCCCCTAAATCTGGCCCTGGGAAGAAGGCGGCGCAAGCTAAGAAGGAGTTGGCCGCGTCGGAGAAAACCCCGGAATCGACACAAAAATCCGCGCTGAAGCCGACACCCAAAACATCGGGGACGAAGGGGGCCAGGGGTAAGCAGTCGACAACGAAAGCTGCAGCGGCTGCCGAGGTTGTCGATGCCTCTAAGGCCAACGCGGTGGTTGCTGCTGCTGTCACTGACTCTGAAGGTGCGGTATCCTTTCTTTATGCCACCGCTTGCTAGTGTTTGCATGCACACCCTAGATTATCATTTTCTAACTTTCTTTTTAGTTGACGCTAAAGAAATGGAGACTTCTGTGGAAGTTCCGGAGAAATCACTTGAGAAAAAGGTCCGTGCCAAAGCGAAGTCACCGCTGAGTGGGAAGTTAGCCGATTCTTCCTTCCCCAAAGAGAAGGAAACTATGGAAGAACCTGTTGCTAAAATTGAAGGGGAAGAGATCAAGGAAAATGCTAAGGAGGGGCTGCAGTTTGGCACTACTGCTATTTTGCAGGAAGAGTTGCCAAGGCTTGATGTTACCTCTGATAAGAAGTATGAGGAAGAGGATTTAGTGATTGCTGGGGTAGGGCCAGAGATTGAACAGATGGATTCTAAGACTGATGCCGATGAAGCACTTGAAGAGGCTGTTATAGAGGTCAAACTAGAAAGTAGTATAACAAAAAATGATGAGCTTGAAGCTATTCCTGAAGTAAATGATGTAAATACGACTTACCCACATGTCAAAGGTGGTACACGTATTAGTGAAGGTCAGAATGACGAATCGGATGGTAGAAGTGAAAAGAACGCTTATGAGGACCAGCAGATGGATGAAGCAATAGGGAGGGATAACATAAGTGGAACTGGTGAGGAGTTTCCATCAGTAGAGGCAGGAGAAGGTGAAGTTGAAGGAGAGGGTGTGGAAGGTGTGAGGGATGATGAAGAAGGCCCAAAGCTTGAGGAGGAGGAGAAGATTCAAATTTCTGATATGGCAAAAGCAAGAAAGATGAAAAAGGAACAGGAGATTTTTGTTGGTGGTCTGGATCGGGATGCTGTGGAGGATGATTTGAGGAAGGCATTTGAAAAGGTTGGTGAAGTTGTTGAGGTGCGGTTGCACAAAGACTTTGCTACCAACAAAAACAAGGGCTTTGCTTTTGTTAAGTTTGCTAGCAAGGAACAGGTAGCCCGTGCTCTTGAACAGATGAAAAACCCTTTGGTAAGATTAGCACACACATATATATATATATATATATATATATATATATATATATATATATATATATATATATATATATATTTTGCATCGTACTTTGCACATATTTTATCATATTATTGATTATTGACAACCTGACAATATTAATGTTCAACCTTTTGTGAAGGGTTTTAATAAGTTTGTTGTGCTATATTGTCAATGATAGTATTTGGATTTCAGTTGGAAAATTTTGTTAATTTATGTCTCCTCATTACAGATTTTGCGTTAGTTCCTTTTTTATAATCTATGATTGGTGTATTATTCTTCAGATACGTGGAAAGCGCTGTGGCATTGCGCCTAGTGAAGATAATGACACTCTCTTCTTAGGGAATATCTGCAATACTTGGACGAAAGACGCAGTATGTCCTTCATTCCTACTGCTTTTTGCCTTTGAATTTTACTGTTAATTGTAATGCCAATGATTCATAATCTAAATTGATATACAATTAGGTAAAGCGCAAGCTAAAGGACTATGGCATAGATTCAGTTGAGAGTATAACACTGGTTGCAGACACACAAAATGAAGGATTGAGCAGGGGCTTTGCCTTCCTTGAATTTGCTTGCCATGCAGATGCAATGGCTGCCTACAAAAGGCTCCAGAAGCCAGATGTGATTTTTGGCCATGCTGAAAGGACAGCAAAAGTAGCTTTTGGTGAGCCACTACGAGAACCTGACCCAGAAGTCATGGCACAGGTTCTAATATTTTAACTGATGAACTTTCATTATCTTCTAGAACTATCCAATTCTTTGCTCGAGTTATCAGCAGATATTAATATGCTGTTTTCCCTATTTTATACAGGTGAAATCAGTGTTTATTGACGGGCTGCCACCATATTGGGATGAGGATCAGGTGAAGGAGCATTTTAAAAGTTTTGGAGAGATTGAGCGGGTGGTCCTTGCCCGGAACATGTCAACTGCCAAACGGAAGGATTTTGGGTTTGTAAACTTCACTAACCATGAAGCAGCGGTAGCATGTGTTGAGGGTATTAATGACTCTGAATTGGGTGATGGAAAATCTAAGGTAGTTTATTTTTATTTGTTTTTTCTTTAAAAATTGTGGCCTTTATCTTTCAGTTGTTGAATCATAATTTAGCTTTGAGCTTTTTCCCATGAGCAGTGTAATTTTCGTTTGATGCATTTACATACAGAAAGAGCTATTTGATCTATAGTATTTATATATCTAACGTTCAAAGCTTAATTTTTATTTATTTACCTCCTTTAATTTTGTACCCCTCTTTGTTTCAAATTGCTTTTGAACTTGCGTTAAAATACTACTCAATCCTGTCCAAACGCCTTTTGTGGTTAATATAAAATTGTAATAAGATAATTGAGGTTATCACAAATGATATGCACCATGATAGTAATTTCTGTACTTGATATTTTAAGATAATGTATCTAAAATACTACTCAATCCTGTCCAAACGCCTTTTGTGGTTAATATAAAATAGTAATAAGATAATTGAGGTTATCACAAATGATATGCACCATGATGGTAATTTCTCTACTTGATATTTTAAGATAATGTATCTAAAAACCTTAAGTGGAGGAAAAAAAGCAAATCAACTAAAAATTACCCAAACTCGGAAGCAAATATTTTGATTGGAAGAAGAAAGCTCTAAAGGGCCACTGTTGGAAAATTTGAATTTTGGAAGAGCATGAAAAAAAGGAATTAATCACTTTTATTGCAAAATTTCAGAAATAACTAGAACTTCACAAAAATAAAATTAAACTTCAACATTCATTAATAATCAAGTTCTAAAAATTTTGCATACCAATCCAAACAATGCGGAAGCTAATAAAAATGGCAAAGTAAAGCAAAGTGGGAATCATGAATCTCTTGAACCAAACTTTGAAATTTTGGCTGAAAATGAAGTTATTATAAACTCACGATTATTTGAGAATCAACGTCAGAATCGCCCATAAAATGGATCAGAGGTTATTATAAGATTAATCCAAAGAAATAACACAAAATGACCATAAACTGAGAATGAAATGCATGGGGAGACCTAGCTTGAACGGAGGAGAGATATGAGCTAGAAGAACTCAGGAGATATGTGAGTTCCACTTGGTGAGTGGTGCTTTGCTAGGGTAGAGAATTGATGGATGGATGATTGTTTTCATGTGGGCATGAAGTTCGTGGGTGAATTTTAAGTGGAGAGTGGAATAGAGTTAACAAAAGTTTAATTTTGAGGTGTTAAAGAGAATTTGTGTTATATAAGTAAATATTAGGTTTTGGCTGTCAGATATGTAAAGACCATAGCTTAATTTGTTATTTATGTAAATATCCTTTTGTTTTTATATCCAAGTAAAGAATGTAATGATCTACTGGTATTCACTTTATCATAATGAAGTTGCTTTTGGTTGAGAGTAAGGTGACAGGGAGAACTGAACTTGATTTGTTATGTTGATTGCAGAAAATGTGTAAATATAAGGTTTTGGCTGTTAAATGTATGGAAAGACCTTAGTTTAATTTGCTATTTATGTTAACATCCTTTTGTTTTTATATCCAAGTAAAGAATGTGATGATCTATTTAGCTTCAGTTTATCATAATCAAGTTGCATTTGGCTGAGGTTTAGGCCACAAGAGGGAGAGTTGAACTTGATGTAATGTTGATTGCAGAAAATGCTGCAGTCAAAGCTAGGATGTTCAGTAGTTAATTTAATGTTTTGTTTAAGATAAGATGTAAGATTACAAAACACCATCATTTTTGTTAGCATTATCCCAATTTTTTAGGGTTTGGTTTTGTGAAACTTCATTTTGCTTTATTCTCACTGAATGCTGCCCAAAGTGTAAACTTGTTTTTGCTGAAAATGAAGTGATTATGAACTTATCATTATTTGAGAATTAACGTCGGAATCACACATAAAATGACTCCGAGGTTATTATTAGATTAATCTAGAGAAATAACACAAAATGACCATAAACTGAGAATGAAAATGCGTGGGAAGACCTAGTTTGAGCGGAGGAAAGATGTGAACTAGAACTTGGGAGATATGTGAGTTCTAGTTGATGAGTGGTGCTTTGATAGGGGAGAGAATTGATGGATGATTGTTTTCATGTGGGCATATAGTTTGTGGGTGAATTCTAAACAGAGAGGAGAATAGAGTTGACTGCCATTGTTTGGTCCCAAGCCCCGGATGTGAAAGTAGAGGGTTTCGTTAGGTAGTCCATAACTAGTGTAAATTTGTTGAAAAATCATGATATGGATCCTTTTAATCATTGTGTAATGCTACGGTGTCACCTGGAAGCGACACGCTTTATAGCCTGAATACTGTGAAAAGTGTGCAAGGGCCGCTACACCGGTGCCCGGGTGTAGTTTCAAATAAACAAGAGTCCCCACATTTATCAGATAAAGAAGTTAGTTGATGAAACTAAATTATGATATGATCTTGGAATATATGTACACTCACAGATAAATTAATGGAATTAGTTGATATTATGATTCATAGAAAAATAAATATCTTATGTATTTAAGAAACTAAGGAGTTGGAGAAAATGCTAAGGATTATGATAACTTAGGTTTTAAACTTCCGTACTTAGGTAAGTGTTGCATTAGAAATGATGGCATAATTATAGATAAGAGTTTGAAAGATAATGTTGGAGATAGAATTATAGTCCTTAAGATTATTGTTGGTATTTAGATTTTTTAATATTATGAGTGCTTATGCTCCTCAAGTAGGTTTAGATATAGGTTCTAAAGATAAATTCTGGAATGATTTAGAAGACTTTTGGTCTGTTTGACGCACCTGTTGATTATTTATAATCTGCTGATAAACAGATTATTCTGTTAATTTGATAATCTGCAGATTATCAGAATAAACTTGATTGCTGTTTTGGGGAGTTTATTTAGAATAGCTTATTGATAGTTGTTGCTGGATAAATGCATATTCTGCTCCTATTTGGTGAAACTGTTTGTAACAGAACTGTAGGTAATCATTTATTTTTTTTAATAAACTATTAACTTATTAGCTAATAAATTTTGATTAATCAATTATTAATTACATAAATGAAGAATTTCTTAGAAATTTATTAAATAACTTAAAATTTTGATATTTTTTTATTCATTAATCAATTATTAATTAATTACATACAAATTTATTTATTATAATTAAATTGATGATATAATTAATTATATATTCTTAAAATTATGATATAATTGAAATTTTGATACATCTGTAAATTTATTTATTATAATTAATATACAAAGTTATTTTCTTAAAACCTCCATCTCTGCCCAAACCCTCGCTTGTCACTCCCCCTCCCGATTTCGCCCAAAACGATCGCCTTCGTGAATGAACCTTCGCGTTCCCTCCTGGTTTTGCCCAAAACGATCGCCTTCATGAACTAACCTTCGAGATACAGTCGCCATTAGAGCTAGCTGGGAAGGCGACAACGACATCGCGGTTTACAGTGACTATCGAAACTACCGTCTCTCATTCTTCTGATCCGCTCCTACCAGAAACCAAAAATTATTGAGGAAGGTAAGCCTGTTTGCTCCATTCTTCCTCTTCGCTCCGTGCCCATGATTCATGAGAAGAAGGAATAAGCGAGGGTGAGGGGGGCACCGAAGTAATTTTTCACGCTAACGCGGGAAGCAGACGCAGGACGCGACTCTTTCCCCGCTTCTCCTTCTGTTAACGAAATCTTGTTAGTGCTTATGAGCAGCAGGAATAATCTAACCGAACGTATTTTTCAAACACCTCCACGACGTTTTCATACTGTCACCGCACCCCAATAAGCCAAACGGGCCCTTAATACAAGCGATATCTCTTGAAGAAATAATTTTTATTGGAGGAAATTTAAATGAACATGTCATTGGAGTTTTAGCAGATTTTAGAAATATTTATGGTGTCTACAATTTTGTAGTGATTAATGAAGAAGGTAGAACTATATTAGATTTTGTTTTAACGTATAATTTTATTATTGCTAATATTTTATTCAAGAAAAGAGATGACCATATTATTACTTATAAGAATTGATCTAATAAAACACATTGATTATTTTCTTATGAGAAGAATAGATCGTCGAGAATGTAAAGGTTGTAAGGTCATTCCAAGTGAGGATTTAAGTACTCAATATTGATTATTAGTTCTAGATTTTAAAATAAAGAGTTGTAACATAAAAAATACTACGAACCATTATCGTGGAACTAGATGAGGGCACCTAAAATACACACATAAAATTTTTTTTCCAAGTAAACTTCACGATTTCAAGATTTGAGATGTTCATAAAGAAACAAATTCTTTGTGGGGTAAATTAACAAATATTAAACAAGTGACAAAAGATGTAATTGGAGAATAAAAAGAAAGTTTTTATAAAAAATTGTTGGTGGTGGAATAATAATGTGCAAGGAAAGATAAATATAAAAAATGTTGTCATAAAAATTGGTTTAAATGTAAAAGCTTAGAGAAATGAGAAAAATATAAAATGACCCATAAAGAGTCTATGAGAACAATCTGTGACGCTAAAAAGTCTGCTTTATTGATCTTTATGATAGATTAGATATTAAAGAGAGTGGAAAATATATGGATAAACTAGCTAAACAAAGAGAAAAAAAGTAAAAATTTAATGTTTTAAAGATGAAAATCAAAAAGTGTTTTTTTTAGAAAAAGATTTTCGGCATAGCTGGGTGAGTTATTTTGATAAACTTTTTAATAAAATTTTGGAAAATACAATCAATCTTAGTGATCTTAATATCGTTAATAAAAAAATATTTCATTTTTATTGTTGATTTAGTAAAGAATAAGTTAATAGGGCTTTAAAGAAAACCAAGGGTGAAATGTTTGTAGGATTTGATGATATCCCAATTGAAGTGTGAAAATATATAGGAGATTTGAGAGTTTCTAAGCTTACTAAACTCTTTTATATTATTTTAAAAACTTGAAAGATGCTTGAGGAGTGGGGAAGAGTATTTTGGTCCCCATTTTTAAGAATAAAGGGGATGCTTAGGAGTGTACAAATTTTAGAGGATTTAAGTTGATGTGTCATACTTTAAATTATGGGAGAGGTTAATTGAACATAGGTTAAGACATATTACAAAGATTTCTTATAATCAATTTGGATTTATGCCTGGCAGGTCTACTATTGAAGCTATACATTTATTGAGAGGTTTGATGGAGAAGTTCAGAGAGAATAAGGAGGATTTACAAATGATTTTTATTGATTTAGAAAAAGCTTACGATAAGATTTTAAGAGATCATTTGGAGAGTTCTAGAGAAGAAGATGTTGATATGTCTTATATTTAAGTCATTAAAGATATGTATACTGGAGTTGTTACTTGTGTTCGAACAAAAGGAGGATTAACTAAATATTTTCCTATTTTAGTTGGATTACAACAGGGATCAACTTTAAGACCATATCTTTTTGCTTTAGTTTTTGATGTTCTCACTAGATATTTATGGAGGATGTACCTTGGTGTATGCTTTTTGCTGATGTTATCCTTCTCGTGGATAAGACTAGAGTGAAAACTCAAGAAAAACTTGAATTATGAAGGTCTACATGGGAGTCTAAAGGCCTTTGTTTAAGTTGAACTAAAACTAAATACATGCAATGTAATTTTAGTAGTAATAGCTCTAGTGACAGAGTTGTAACTATGAGTGATCAAATTTTTAAATGGTGTGAACGCTTTAGATATCTCGGGTCTATTGTTCAAAGTGATGGCGATATAGATGGGGATGCTATTAGTAGACTTTAAGTTGGTTGGCTGAAGTGGAGGAATGCATCGGGCCTATTCTGTGATAGAAAAGTACTTCTTAGACTGAAAGGAAAATTTTATAAAATGGCGGTGAGACCTGCAATGCTCTATGGTGCTGAATGTTGGCCTTTAAAAGTGAAGCATAAAACTAAGTTAAGTATTGCCGAGATGAGACTGCTTAGGTGGATGAGTGGCTTTACACTTAGAGACAAAATGCAAAATGAATATGTCTGTGATATGATTGGTGTAGCTCCACATTAAACATCAACCATCTGATGATCTGATTAGGTCGGTAGATGTTGTAGATTCGACTTATGTTAAGAAAGACAGATCTAAAAAGATTTGGGCATATTGTATAAAAATAAATCATAATTTATTAGAATTAAATGTAAATATGACACTCAATAAGACACAATGGAGAAAAAAGATTCATGTAGCAGACCCCACTTAGTGGATAAAGGTTTGTTGTTGTTGTATCTGTATTGCTTGAGCTCATCCCTATCTCATTTCTAATCTTGTCGCTATCAATTTACTCATGTAATTGATGCATTTTCTATCTTTTCTGTACACATGTCCAAATTGAATAAGTTTATTTCAGTTACCTTACTCTAATAGTTTAATATGATCATTCCATAGTTTGTCTTGCTTAACCTTCTCATTGTTGGTCCAATTAGATAGCGGAGATTCCTTATTACAAAACACTCAGATTTGTACAACATTTCCTGCCCTGTTGTAGTATTATAAAAATGCAAAGTACTCAATATGCACCACAAATCATATGGTGATGTTAATAAAAAGCCAAAAAAGCCTGAAGGTAAAAATGATGGAAGATTCCGGAAGAATCTTACCATTACATCGATATGAGAAAATTTAAACATGAAAAGCTAGGTGTTATTGATGTCCCTTTCAGTCCAAGCAAGTGCAGTGCTGATCTGTTTTATATTTTTGAGTTTACTTGAAGTACATGAAGCTTGAGAGCGCTGAATTTTGTTTCACCCTGTTAGTGGATGATGGATTTTATTTTGATCATACCTAAAAGCATTGAAGCTCTAGAAAAAATATTTAATGAATTAGTCATTATTTGGTTTGCCATCTGTAGAACTTTTGGTAGCATCGTTACATTGCAGCGAGTTAAGCTGCTACAATCTATTTATACTTTGTGCAAGTTTGCGTGAAAGTATTGTTATGAGGAAACTGTAGTTGCTGAAGAGGATTCTTGTTAAAATGGTTCTAGAAGTTTGCAGTGTTTTTATCTTTTTGGAGAATTCTTATTGCTTAGTTATAAATTTTGTTGTTTATAGTTTTCATTTTTTCTTATTAATTCAGGATGTTATATCTGAGTTAGAGGTTGTTTTGTATGAATTGATTCTCTAGTCATGGAAAAAGTTAGGAGAGATTAGTTTTCCTTGTATTTTTTTTTGTATTCTGCTTATTCTATTTAAAACTTTTTCAATTAAATATGTCAAATATTGAATGTCTAGTTTTAATTTCTTTCTTTGATCTGTCAATAGTTATAGATTTATTGAATGTTTGAACATGCCAAATTAAAGTAATATATTAATATTTTTTGTTATATATGCTTGTTGAATGCTTAGATGAAAGCTAGAGCTAGGCTTGCAAATCCTCTGCCAAAAACTCAGGCTGTAAAGGGTGGCATGAGTGGTGGGTTTCGCATTGGGCATAATGGAATTGGAGTTTACTCTAGATTTGGTAAGTTGAAGACTCTTAAGCTGCGGAAGTATCCTGTAACTTCATCTTTCTGATGGTCCTTTTCTGTCAAATACAGGTAGGGGCTTTGTTAGGGGCAGGTTTCCTTCCAACAGGGCTGGGTTTCAGGGCAGCAGGGGTTTTTATCCACGCGGACGTGGTAGGGGTGGGAGGTTTTCTAGTGCATCTGTTGACAATGAAATGCCATATTCTGAATTTCATGGCTGGAGGCCTTATGGAGTTCAAGGTAGTTGTTGATTTACTTGTAAATCTTGTTTATCTTGTCATGTTTGTGTAATATTGTAGCTTCTATGATATCTTTATTGCAGGTGGCAGAAGAGGTTCTACTTCTGGAAGGCTTGGTGCTTTTGATAGAGGTCGTGGCAGAGGATTTCCATCTAGAAGGCCACCTTACTCACAAGAAGGGGATTTTAGTGGACATTTTGGTGCTACGCAATTTGGTGAAGATCCTTATTTCTATGGTGGAGGACGTGGCCTTAAGCGTCCTTTTTCTATGTTGGTTAGTGGATAGCTTAATTTTGTGTTCTTTTAGTTGATATTTTTTTTCTTTGATACGTAGTATATGGCATAATTTTTTACTCTTTTAGTTGATATTTTCTGTTACTCGTTTTTGAATCTATTTGTCCAGGAGCACGATCCTAGTTATCTCGAACCTACTAACAGACTACGCCCTCGCTATGATCTTCCAGACCCACTGTCTGCTGGGCCACGTTATCGAGGTTTTATTTCTCTTAGTTTAAGATGCATTACATTTCTTTAGACATCAAACTTTTTGCCTTTGAATCAAATTTATACGATTAAAATTTTACATATTAAATCTAAATAGTCCTAATATTCCACAGACTCTCTGGGGACGTCTGGTTTATATTCACGTGATTACTATGGTTCAGATGTAAGTACTTAATTATGCTTTTCTCTGCAAATATTTCTCAATATGCAACTTTCTTCTTGCAACTATGCAGTTTGGTGGTAGCTCTTATTCATCATTCTATGGAGGCGAGCCTTCTGGAGGTGGTTATTTTTATTAGATGGTAATAGTTAAGCTTTAAACTTCTTACGGGTCTGGTTTTGGGAATCTTGGGTGTGGTTGGTCCTAAATTGTAACTTTATCCCTTTTTTTTCTTCAGATCTGAAGATTCGGAGTTTGTTGTCACATGAAGGGATTATGAGGGGCTTCTTCAACGTCAAAAACATCATTATTGTTGATTTCCATGCTTTTTTATAATCATCTTTGAAACTCATTCTACCATGAATATGCTAGTGTCAAGTGTCAGTTAGTACCAGGTTATTTATTTATGAGTGACTTAGGGTTTCAATTATAATTTTGATGTCTGGTATAGGGCTTTTAACATTATATGATGACTTTGATTGGAATTAGAACTTTTACATAAAATTTTTGGTTTGTAATTTTGAGGTCAATCAACCATAAGACGACATATATGTGGTTTCTTTATGATATTTTGTTGGATAACTTATGCTATACAATAACATTGACATGATGATGTTCATTCAACTCTGTAGTTGATTATGGGGTGGTGCATGAAAGTTGCATCTGGATTGGTGAGTTTCTCGTCATTTACTGAGGTGATACATGTGATACAGGGAATTATTATTTTATGCTTCTATAAGGACAAATAGTAGGGAGATTTCAATATTTTATAGTTGTTCTGAGAAGGAAGTATAAGATCAATATCATTGGCAGTTGAGGCCTTTCACCGATAATGCTTTTATGCATGTAAAGCCATTGTGATAGCTGTTGTGACTTTTAAGTAGGCTTAATTTTTTGAAGGCCATTATACATGCACAGTTTTTATTTGAACATTTGGATGACCTATGCTATTTGCTGTAAATTGGAGTTTTTATCAGGCTTCCCAAAGATAAAATCTGTATGTAACGTGGAATATCTGGTGATGATCCTTCTTAATTCAGGTTCACCTGGCACTTTGTCACTGTGCTTTGTTGTTGGAGCTAGAAATAAAATTTGTTCTATTGACATTACAATATCATTGTATTTTGGACTGTTTTTGATGGAGAAATAGGACTTTATTTTAGGGTTTTGACCAGCATGCAGTACAAATGCTCTGTACAAACTTTACGGGAAGGCAGTTCATTGATGAGCTATGCTATCTTTTTATTGACTTGTCATGGGTTAAACATGTTGATGAGTACGTTTAATTTTCCTGTTTTCATTTGACGGGATAATTTTTTAATCAAGGTCAACCGTTATACTGGTTGGATTTTTTTCCCATTTGGCTATGTACAATATTTTTTTCTTTTCCCAAGCATTTACCTTTCTATTAATTTTAAAATGTCATTACAAACTTTATTTTTTTCCTAATACTACAACAAAGAACTGTTAACAAAAGCTGAGGTAGACCTAAAATGACTTGAGCAAATTGTATACAAATAATCTTAATCTATTACCCAATAGGATGCAATGGAGAAAAAGGATTCATGCAGCCAACCCACTTATTGGGATAAAGGCTTGTTGTCGTTGTTCTTGTAACTACAACAAAGAACCAATAACGATTTGAAATTTTACATTAACATAAGTTCACCTATACTTCAATTTTTCGTGTTAGCGCAATTACGCCTTTTTTGATCAATTTTTTTTATTTTTATTTTTTTTTTTCATTTTGATCTTTTATATAGTTTTTCTCTTGTTGCTCTCATTTATTGATTTCTTGAAGTAACAGTTCATCTCCTTTTATATCTCTATTTCAAATTGAAATTTATTTCATCCCTTTTCCATTACCTTAGCTATTTTAGTATTTTTTTTTCTTTTTTTTTTAGCTAACCTACAATGCAGATGTTCAAGAGCTATAGTTGGACTATGATTTCAGATTCTGGCACAAGTGTATTATCAGCATTGTGGTTGATGATCAATTTTAGCCACTTAGCAGAATATTTTTTAAATCAAGGTATCCGAAGCCCTTACTGGAAGCCCTTACTGCTATAGTGATATATTTGTTTATCTTCTATTTTTGTTTGAAAACTGTTATTCAATCATATAAGCCTGTTCTTGGTCTTCAATTTTCATTTCAAATATATTTTTGTTTTTATGGAAGCTACATCAGTTGCCATAACTTTCAAATTTGACAGGTATAAGGGGCCTATATTCACCTATATTTATCATTTTAAAGCGATCATAATCGCATTTTTTTTATCATTCTTTATTAAGATGTCATGTTCTGTTTATTTGGCTCTTTTAAATAAATTTCCACCGGGTCTTGTTTATTAATTTTTTTAAAATAGCACTTCATCTATTTTTATCCTCTTATTTAACTAAATCTTTTTATTTCTACTTTTTTATGATTCTAATTTTATTGAAGTTAGTAGATCTCTTATCTATTATCACCTCTTTTATTTTGACCTGACCTACGGTTATAAATCTTTAAGAGCTGTAGATGCCTTATGGTTTCAACATATATATATATGTGTATATATATATATATATATATGTATATATATATATATATATATATATATATATATATATATATATATATATATATATATATATATATATATNATATATATATATATATATATATATATATATATATATATATATATATATATATATATATATATATATATATATATATATATATATATATATATATAATTTTGTAAGTTTAGAACATAGTCACTAATGTCCATCGTCTTTTACTGATATTTTTTTCTTCGAGTTCTAAATGTTGCATGGTCAGAATTCAAGACAATTATTTTCACGAATGCATACTTATAAACTCTATAATTTATTTATGGAGTATATTAAGAGCCATGAGAATACTAATTGTTAGTCTTAATTTTAAAATATGATCATTTGATAATTTAATTATAACCCATTTACAGATATATTGCTCTCTAATAATCTCTAGACAGCATTTTTATTTTTATGAGATCATTTTGATGTGATAAGATAATACATTTGATTGTAAAAATTCTTTCAAATATCATTTTAGGTTATAGTTTTTATCTTGTCTTTATATTTTATTTTCTTATATTTTTAAATTTTTCTTTCATTATTTTCCTTAATTAGTTTGCAATCAAGGCTTTTGTTTAATTTCTATCCTATTTAATATATTTAATAATTTTAATTCATTACATATATTTTTATGATATTATTTTTTAAAATTGAGTATTTTTGTCTTGAGAAGTCTGCTTTGATACAGTGTAAATCATTATATTGAATAAATATTCAACTATTATTAAGATAGATGCCCAGCAATTTATTAGTCTAATTGAATAAATATCCATTGAGATCAGCCGTTGTTTTCTATATTTTTTAATTTATTATACAGTCAATCGGGTCCATTTGTTAGCTTGTCTCACCATTTTCTAACTGTTATTCTCAGTTAAGCTCTCAAAATTATTCAATGCCATTGAATAAATAACATACAAATTCAGTCATTTATTTTTCTCGTCTCTCTACTGTTATCATTTCTGTGTTCAAATAGCATTCTTAATTTGTTATTTATAATTATCGTTTTTTTCTATAAAAATTGCGATATAGCATAACACTTAATTTAAAATAAATTTAACCTTTAATAAAATCTCAATCACGTGTACTTAGGGTATATGCATTTTTGCTAGCGTGTTAGACAAGACTTATGTCGTCAATGATCGACAGGGTATCACTATTTGGAATCACCATATTTGAGCTGTTTTTATTTTTAAGTTTGCATTAATATTTACAGAATGCAATTAATTTTTGTAGCAGATTTTCAATACGAGCAAGCTAAATGTCTGAATAATAAGATTCAATATCTTGACCAATAGCTGTCACTTCTAATGAATTTAAAGTAATTTTGAAAATAGTTTTACAATCAAATGCACAGGGGGTTTATAGGAAGTATATGGTGAGGCGTTGCTTGTAGTTGAGCTAGAATTATAAATTTATTATACGACTGAATACTAAAACAATATTTCCATGTTCAGTACATAAACATTATCATAAGCTTCAACATGTGTTAAGCTCACCAAAATATCAGCCAAGCTTATTACTCAGGCAATGAAATACTTCTACATTCAAGGAAAAAAGAAACACTTTCCAATGTACACGGAATAAAAATGTCAATTCAAGATTATCTAATGAGCCATGCTACTTTACCATGATTGCTGTATGCTATGAAGGTAGAGTATTTTTTTTTAAAAAACCCCTCAACTAAATCACTGAAAATTCTGAACAAAAAACTCTCCCTCCATTTGCTTTTTGGTTGGATGGAATTTAAAATTCAAGCTTTTTAACTGTTGTATAAAATAATTGTGATCTATTTTTTTTCAACTAAATTTGTTCGGCTAGATTTTAAGTGACATGAAATATTGTTATAATTTTATTGGAGCTAAGCTTAGTGTTCGATACACTGTTGAAATGAAATGGTAAAATTGCTTTTTCGATCAAAATTTATTCAGTGGTTAATATTTATATCCTTAATTTGGAAGTAGTATTTTTTTAAATTTTCGTGATGATCCAAGCTGATGAAAATGGTCATATCTTCTAGATCCACCTAATCTCTACTCTAAAGTTATATATGGCTTTGAAAATTTTGTTTCACATATTTTACACATTTTTCTTCTCTTTTACTAAACCTTGCCAGAATTGGATCATCGCTTTTTTGATATCTTTCTTTTTTCACCCGAAAATCTGAGGATGGAGGAGACTTCTCAGGTTGAACGGTCATTGTAGATTTCTTTGTCTTTGATTTGTTTTCTATTACCGACTGCAAGTACTTTTCAATGGTAATCCATGTTTTATTCAGCTTTATAAAAACTTCTATTTTTACAAATCATAACTATTCGGACATTTGATTTTGTGGTAAACATGGATGCAGTTTTTTATGCCAAGTTTGAAGCATTGTTAAATTGAAACTATCATGCATAATCTGAGTAAAAAAAACACAGAAACCTTTTTTCGCTTTCTTTACATAGAAAAAAAATTCCAGACAAATAAACAATTCCAAAATCAAGAGACAAATAGTAAAAAATCAGAGCCAGAGGTGAGGTTTAACAGAGGATCATGTTTGGTGTTTGATGCAAGATGTCTTGGGATTAGAATTTTGTAATGCAGGTAATATGATGTGTGATGTGATAAAATACGAGGAAATTGAGTTTCAGCTATTGTAAGTCATAAAATGATAAAATAATTGTAAAGCGGTCCTAAAAACTTATGCACTGGGAAACATCAAAGCATTCAATATTGTCCATTTGGAAGCATGGAAAGCTTTTGCTTCACTTTTTATGGAAATCTGATAGGATGGTTAATCTTTTATGGTGGTGAAATGTAGGAAAGTTTAAAAAGAAATTTTTTGCCTGCAATTTATCATAAGCTTCTTTTAATAGGTTTAAAAACAGAAGAAAAAGACTTTCTTTTGAGGTTCTTGGTTGAGTAGGAATTTTGCACCTTTTGGAGCTCATGCTTTTTGAGATTTCTAAATTAGTGGAAATTTTGCACTTTTCAAGGCTTAGGTTTTAATGAATATCAATGAATATAAAATTGGAACCTTTTAAGGCTTATCTTTCTGCATTTGAGATGAGTAAAAATTATGCCTTGCTAGACGTTTCTTTATGACTAAAGAGTTTATTTACCACTTGCTCTTAATATTAATTTTCCATTAAGGCTTTTTTGTGGCAATGCCTTTCATGACTTTAGAGTAGAGTTTTTGCCTACCACTTGCCTTTAAAGGGGTATTTTTGTGAGGATCTTGTTCAACGTTAGCTACCCGTCGAGGTTTTCATTCATGATTTTATGGTAGAGAGCTTTTTGCTATGGTTAAGGTTGACTGCAAATAGATAATGTCAAATTCCAAATTCAACTGCTAATGAAGAAAACTGCAGCCAATCTTCTTAAATATAATTCAAAAGTTCTATCAATGAAGGAGAAGAAAACTGTGATGAACTTTATCAAATTCCAACAATAACTTGTGGTCCCCCAATTTAAACAAGTAAATTTTTAGTTTTGTTAAATTTGAATATAATATTAAAATTATGCATAACCATATTAAATAACCTGCATCTGGAAAATCAAAATACATCCCTCTTGACCGCCATCATTGACATGTTATTAATCATAGAAATAAAAAAAAATGAAATTGACTTACTAATAAAACAAATAAGCTGCGTTTAAATCATTGCTTGATACAGCACTTCTAATGGGAATAAATATAGGCTTCTATTTAATTTTGACACATCGCCAGAGACCTAAAAAATCTTATTAAAATTAGCTAACTTAAGCACACACTTCATTTACAATTTTTTTTTGTTTTAGTAGTTTTGTTGAAACCTTTCTTTAAAGTGCACTTCAGGTGTCAAGCTAAGCTATGTGCTAGCATTTTCCATCACTCATAGCAAAGTTTGCATTTTGCATTGCTTTGCCGCACTGCATCGTAGCACCATGTGCATGGCTTTTTGAGCAAAATCTTTGTTCAGTTTCTTGATTTAGTTCAATTTATGCCACATTAATTATGTATAATCATTCAGTTATTATTGTTTTCATAGTTATTAAGTTATCGTTCATTAGCTCTCCATTCTTTTTGGCTTGAGTTTAGTTTTTTCTTGGGGGCCATTTGGTTGGGAAAAAAAGAAGTGCATTTCATTCTTTTTGCTGGGGTTTTAAAAATTTCAGTTTTTGGTTGGAAGAAAAACAAATGCAGTTTAAAATTTCAATTTAAATGGGATTCATTGTCTAGTTCATTTTCATTCTATATTGGAGGTCATTTGAGTTGAGAGAATTCCAAACATATTGTATTGTGCAAAGTAACGTTTTCCTTTGGCCATCACCAATATAGGAATTAACTTGATTGTAGGGATTTGTTAAGGAATTGAAGATTAGTAGAAAAGCTCCAGTATAGGAAAAGGCAAAAGAGAGAGTACGTTGAGGCAAGCCGAACAGTGGCTGAGAAGTGAACGTAGTCGAGGTGCAAAAAAATGGAGGAAAGTTGGAAAGTAAGTTGGGAAAATTGAATTGTGGCGTGATAGCTGTGGCCTGTGAGGACTGGGGTGTTTGTTTATAAGGAGGCAAGGAGGCAAGAAATGCCAAATTATTTGATTTTTACGAAAGAGAACGCCAATTGATTTGGCATTATGCTCCATTTTATATTTTTTTCTCCAATTGCTCCTATTAATTATTGGATAAATAAATGAGTTTCTTAAAAGTTTGCCACCAATTTTATGCATGATTTGTTATGGTCGGAGTTTCCTGATGCATGCAAGAAAATTGAGGATTTCACAAATGACAAGTCGCCAAAGAGTTTAACCACTTTTTTTCCAAAGAGTTTAACCACTTTTTTTTTAACTGAAAATAAATACTACTAGAATTATTTATATATTGGTTTTAAAATGAACAAAACATTTTGAGATTTTTTTTGAGGAATTTCAAACACAAAAAAATGGACAATTATAATTTAATTTTAACAACTTGAATTTCTAATGTATCAATTTTTGAACAAAATGAAGAACACTAATAAATCAATGTCAAGTTATGTGATGAAATTAAAACATAGCACAATAGTACTATAGAATGGCCTATTCCCTCATCGACACAGGACTATAACTTTCTATGGAATTAGATAGTCACACTATTATTTTATTTAAAGGAATCACACGTCCACCATGCACTTAGAAGATTGGAATTAAAAAAAAAAAGGATTATCAAGCCAAAGTTTTGTAATTTTAGGTCACACAATACTTTCTATTAAATAATTATCTCTTAGTTTAAAGTGTATGGTTGGCATAGAATCAACCCAATGCAAATTTAAATTAATTCAATAGTTAACTCTAGCGTCAATTTTAAATTTCTCAAAATTTCCATCCATAGCTAAACATCCACTAGAAGCTTTTAACAATTTGTGCTACACCAATGTCTCTTGTGGGAACTTGTAAGCGAGAAACATATCAGTACAAAAGTTTACCAAATTAATTTTGAATCACATATGGATTAGGAAACCTCATTATCTATAAATTCCATTGCCCACGGTTCACCCCAAGTAGATAAAGCCAAATTTCAAATTCCGTCACTATAGAAAGAAATTGCTTCCAACCATTCCAAATGTAATTCTACCCCATCAAGGAGGTGAAAATGGCCCAGCCAGCTATCTTAATTTTCAACAATGCTTTATGTTTTGCTATTTAGAGTTAGTCATAATTTAATTTAATTAGAATTCATTTAAATTTGAATCAAAATTGAAATTATTCCAATTCATTCTATAGAGGAAAATTTTGCTCCATCCATTATTCACAAATAGGTTACATATATATAGAGAAATCAATCCCTTCTTATTTAAATGTACCAAATATATCTTGCTAAATTAGAAAAAGAAATAATTTTAAATAAAAAATAGAAAATTATAAAAATCGGAGGTAATAAATTAAATCTAAGGTTTCCTAAGATATCCCAAATAAATCTGCCAAGATTTGGAGGTGTGGGCTGGCCCACATGAGAGAGGTATATATGGAAAGAACAATTTTTTAAGATGTCCACTCTCCCCATCAAATGGGGTCATAGATGTTGTAGAGATCAATTTTGGTATTAAATTATGAGAAGTTGCTGAAGGAAGAGCTTTGGTGCATTCCATTATTGCTAATCACCTTCCCAGACTCCAACACATTGGTGTGTCATGAGGTTGGTTTGCTGCTCTAAATTTCCTCCAAAGTAGAAGTTGAAGTCTTCATACTGTACTTGGCTATTAACCCCAAATTTTTAGGGTTGTTTCTTGTTGACTGAAATTTTCTTTGATTGCAGCTTACATTGTTTGGTGGAAGGTTGTTCTAGGAAAGGAAATGCTGCAGGTAATGCTGTAGGAAAGTAGATAATCTGCAAGAAAAGTTGCAAGGTGTAGGCAAAAAAATGAAGAACTGTAGGGAAGAACTAAGGAAAGCTTCGACAGAGGGCCTATAGCAAGAAAGCTGTTTGCATGGAGAATTTTTGAGGTTGTCCGCAAAAAAACGATGCCTTCGATTTCAAGAGAATTCTCGAGGGGCCTACAACATTGTACAGATGAATTTTTGCTGTAGTGAACGCCTACAACCAAGGGAATTTTTGTTGTAAGATAGTGCTTCCGAAGGGCCTGCAAGGAAAAATCCGAGTGGGGAAGTTTCGACTGCTTGCAGGAAAGTTTTCGGTGGAGTGTCTGTTGCTGCGAAGATTTCGATGGCAAAAATTGAACAGAGGAGCTTTCGCAGGGAGAATTCTCTTTTTCGGAAGAAGTGGAGCTCGGAAGAGGGTTTGCAGATTGACTAAAAGGGTTCCAACAGAGGGCCTGCAACAGGAGGATTTCGAATGCTGGAGAGTTTCATTGACCTAGGAGAACAAATGAGGACTTGCATGGAGTTTTACAGCTTGTAGGAGCATTACGACATTGGTGGTTGTGGGGAGAAGCTCTGGAGGAGGGTCTGCTGTAGGGAAAAGCTTCGGAGGAGAGTTTATATGAAGATAGGTGGCTACAGGAAGGATTCAGACAACTGCCGCTATTGTTGTTACTACAGAGGACCTAGGAAGATTTGCCGGAGGAAGAGGGTGGTTTAGAGTGAGGAGGTTTTGCAACAAGATACTGACAACTACAGGGAAGGGTGCTAACAAAGAAGATTTTTGGTGGCAGTTGGAGGAATTCTTGCGAGAAGAAGGTCTGGAAGCCTGTAGTGAGAAATTGGTGGAGGCAAAGCTGCGACAGGGAACGTGCAGAGTTGCTGCTGGTACTGACTAGGAAAATTGAGTTGCTTTTGCTGCTGGTTGTGGTTTTAGCTGTAGGGAAGGGCTGTCTGGAAAGAGGAAGGCCCAACAAGACTGTCAGAAGTGGTGAACGACACATGAAGGGAAGATTCAAATTGAAAAAATGATCTTCCATGCGTTGAAAAAAAATTGGAACAATAGAGCACTGCTATCTTGCACATACACGAGGAAATGACACAGAAACTCTATCTCACGTGCGTATGAGAGCATATTTGATGCATCGAACATGGCATTAAAGTACTATGGATTCTTTGTTGTCGACAATGCTGTTGCAGAAGGATTCTAATGAGGGAGACAGAGGAATAGATAGAGGGATTACAAGAGGAGTTCCGCTGATCGTGGAATTCAGGGGGGGTGTGCAATTTCTTCCCATCAACATTTGCAGCTTTTTGGGGAGGAGGTAACAAATGTTGCTTTGATTCAAAATTGGAATCCGCCTCCTCACTATTTTCTTCTTTATGCTCCGAGTCTGTTTCAAAAGGATGAGGTATTAAACCTTTGCTTACTATCAGAGGTTCGAGAATCTCTCAATTGTGGTAGTGGGTTGTTTTTGCATGAAGGATATTCAACATAATATCAGAGGAATTCTTCTGGCAGGAGCAAGCCAGGGGGATCATTGCTATTGGATGGTATTAGAGACAAGAAGCTTGCGGGAAATCCGACAGAAAGAGGGAGCAGGAGAAGAACTTGCTAGCTGTTGCAAGGTGGAATTTGGGCTTTCTGCTTCTGTTGTCCTTGCTGCCTCAGGAAACATATTTTAATGGTAGAACATAACCAAAAGTGAATAGTCCATCTGTTGAGAGGATTTCAAAGAGGTTCTGCAATCTGCAGGATTGGCTGCAAAAAAAAAAGAATTTTGGCGGCTTGCGAAGGTTTCAACAGCAGAGATGGGGCCTACAACCTGTAGGTAGAGAACGAGTTGCCGACTGCAGGGAATAAACTGACACGGAAGGGCCTGTAAGCCAGATGCTAGCTGGAATAGGTTACTGCAATTGCTGTTTTCTACCACAGGTGAGGATCACTTGTTGCTTGCTGTAGGAGCTGATGTTCGCTCGAGCAGATGGGATACATTTGTTACTCCAAAAGGAACATTTGACTGCTCTACTCCAAAAAACTTTGCAGGTTCAAATCTTAAGAAACTTATCAATCAGATCGCCATCGCACAACTTTCTTTGTTCAAAGCCCATAGCTTGAAGGCCCTTCTCATAGCCTTCAAATCCAATCGAGAAGGCCATTAGTTCAAGCTCGATAAAGCTGACAGACGATGCAAGAGAAAATGGAATACCCAAAAAATAGTAAGGGAAATCCTGCACTAATCGAGTGACAACCATGAAAGTTATCAAGGAGGCTTTCAAGTGCAGTTGGATTAAGCTGCAGATTGGTGCTTCTTTACTTTGTCTTTGAGTGAACATCCTCAATGTTGTAGCCTAGGGGAACTTTGGACTGTAAGGAATTACTATTGGATTTCTCCTTCCCACCATTTGAATCCAATAAAATATCCAAACATCACTAATAATGAGGAAAAACATGTTCTTTTTGTAGATACGAGTGCTTAACGAGGTGAGAAGAAAGATTAAGCCCTACGAACTACTCGACAGGATAAAAGACGAGCGCTTTTATTAATTTATTGTAGATAGATGCAAGTTGGACTGCTCTGCTTTGGAAAACAACTGAGAGATGAAGCTGGGGACGCCTGGAAGTCGCAGGGAGAAACACTTGGGACCTGTAGGGATTAAAGCATGCAGGAAAAAGCCTGCAGAGAAGAGTTTGCTTGGGGATAGCTTTCAACCTGTAACAGGGAGAGATCTGGGAAACCCTAGATATCTCAGAAGCTTGTAGCAAGAACAAAATCTGGAAGGAAATTGGCGCCTGTTGGTGGGTTTCGATGAAAGGAGGAAGCTAAGGTTTGTTTCCAAGAGCTGATATCATGTCAAATAACTAGGGGATGAAATTTTGCGCCATCCATTATTCACAAATAAGTTATATATATATCGAGAAACCAATCCCTCCTTATTAAGAAATTTACCAAACATATCTCATCTAAATTAAAAAAGAAAATAACTCTAAGTAAAAAATAGAAAAACATAAAATAGGAAGGGAATAAACTAAATCAAATGTTTCATAAGATATCTCAAACAAATCCGCTAAGATTTGGAGATGGTGGCCGACCCACATGGAAGAGTTATTTATATGATAGAAGTACTAAAATAAATCAATATCTAGAGAAAATAAGTTATGCATTTATCATTATTTGATGTGATGCTTCTAATACGGATAAACCTGTAGATTTCCCTTTAATATTTCTATTTTTTTCCTATCTATATAATCAACATTTTTCTTTGCTTTAAACTCAAGACTTAAGAGAAAAGTTGACCTTTTAAAGTTTACACTGGATAACTATTACCAATTAACCCCAAATAGATCTTTTTGCTCCTTTGTTGATTGGGATCGATTGCCATTGTTTGCTATCAACTTTGGTATTGTTTACACTTTGATGCATAATAACATCAGTTGTTGAGCAGTTGTTGATGTTGTTGGCGGATTGGCTAGTGAAGGTAACCACATGAACTCATAACTTAATTTTGATGATTAAAAAGTGCACTAATGAACAATTGGATTGATGATTTTCTTTAAGCTAAGTGACGTAGGGCTTGCTTGGATTGAACCTAGGGCAGAGTGTTGCTCCCCTCTCCTCTCCTTAATTATTTTTTATTTTATATAGATGTTATATTTTATATAGAGTTAGTTTTTGTTGAGATTTTTGTTTGAACAGTCAGTAGTACGCTCTTTTCCCTTTTAGGGATGTACTCGAGGACCAGTGGTGCTTCGACTGTATCTCGCTCCGAAGTGGTGATTATCCTTCGCATATGTCCTCCCCTCCCTCTTAATCCTTTCTGCTTGGTACCATAGGCCCTCCCACCTTCCTATGTGTTGCCGCCTGCTGTTCTTCCCTTGTTTTATTGCCGAGCATCTTGTTGATCTGCCACACCAACTGCTTTATTCTGTTGTTGCCTACATCCTGTACTCTTTTGATCCAGTCGCCAACCTTCCCCTCAGCCCTTAGGCACCCTCCAATTGCCTATGTCCCCCTTCTCAATTAGAAGTTCTTCGTGACTCGCCCCAACCTATCTATCTAGTCAACCACCCATGTACCTTTCTTTCACCTGTTTGTTCCCAACGTCCTTACCTCCTATACTCCCCATCTACCACCTTTCCTTCACCTATTTGTTCTCGACATCCCTACCGCCTATCGTCTCATATACTACCCCCACTACCTGCACCATGCCCATTGTCGTAGACCCTCAACCCACAACCACCACCTTCATCCCCGTCCTAGGTGTCATTCGTGTGTTGTGTCGTTTTATTTCAGTTTTAAGAGTCTTTGCTCTTAACCTTTATAATTCGACAATAATATTTGTTTTTCGATTGACGTTTTGGTCAACTCCGGTATTAATTGTATCTTAAAGCCTAATCCCAATCCGCCTTACGCTTTCACCAATAATTCTTTCTTATTCCCAACCCATAACCAAAATTGGACTATCCCTAATTTTCCTTTGTTGATTTTCAAAATCAGCAATCTTAAATCAATTTTCTACTCTTTTTCACCAACCAACTCTAAACTACATTCATGCCACCAATATGATACATGCCCGAGCCAACCCGAGAAGCAATACAACGAGAGATCAGTCGACTTTAGCGGAGATTTGCTGACATTGAGGATGAAACCTAAGAGAGGCTTGCACTCGATGGTGACAGGAAAAGTCGAAGAGGCAAGAATTTCAACCCCTTTCATTGGAAGGATTTCAGTGATAAAAAAGAAAGTTCGCGAAGCTTTGAAATTCAGTATCAAAAGAGTCCAAGAGAGGAGTCTATATATGAAGGACAAAGGGACTTTAGAATAAAGGTGGATCTACCAGAGTTCGATGGAGGTATGAATTAAAATGATTTTTGGAATGACTACAATTAGTTGAGATGATCTTTGAGTACAAAGAAACACCAGAAGACAAAAAGGTGAATCCTGCGGTTGTCAAATTGAGAAAGAGGGCATCCTTATGGCGGGACGCAGAGGCAAAGGAAGAGGGAAGACAATTACATGATTACCAAGTGGGAGAAGATGTGGAAGGTGATGTAGAGAAAATATTTATCTCCTTACTACCGCCATGATATGCTTCTGAAACTACCACTTGCAACTGATAGACATATCAATTGAGGACTTCAATGCATAGCTTGATCAGTTACAGATGAAGTGTAATTTGGTCGAGCCAGTGAAACACACCATAGCCTAATATCTTGAGGTTTTGAAGCCTGCTATTAACAATGTGGTAAAACTGTAGCTCTATTGGTCACTTGGATATGTCCATACCTTAGCCCTGAGGGTGAGAGGCAGCAGAAACAGAGGAGACAATCGTCATCAGTCAGACAACAACTCACATTTTGAGACACCAGCAGGACCACGCCTCAGAAAGTTGAGAAAATTATTTTGGATAAGGACATAGCTACCCCTAGAGGGACGAAGCTTGAGAAGAATATCACACTTACTGTTATACCCACTAGAAAATGCTTCAGATGCCACAGATCTAGGCACATCACCTCCAATTGCTCGACAAGCCGAGTTGTCTTTTATCGAACATGGCATCGTGGAGAAGGTTAACGACGAGGATACAATTGAGGAAGAAGATGAGGTGCATCATCTTTTGTCTGATGAGGGCAAGATGCTATTGCTTTGACTGGTGCTACATACAGAAGATACGAGGAATCCGTTGTGGCTTCACTACTACATATTCTACACCCACTGCATTGTGAATGGAAAGGTGCAGTCTCATCGATGGAGGGAGTAATAAGAACGTGACGTCTACACAGATGGTGGAGATGTTGGGTCTCATTACCTAGATACATTCTTAGTTGTATTCTTTGACGTGTCTTAAGAAGGAGAATATGGTTGATAGTTGAGTTTTTGATTCGGTGTCAGCTGCAGGATTAGGTGTGGTGTGATGAGTTTCCATGTGCGCCTGCCACTTTTTGTTGGAGAGACCGTGACAATTTGATTGTAGGACTCAGCCCGACAGATTCAAAAAACACCATTCCTTTACAAAGATGGGAAGTGCATAATCCTCACTTCAACGGAGCATGAGATCGCATGTACCTTTGCCAACAGGGTAGCCCTGTGGAATCAGTTTGGGTGACCGCAGAGCATGAGAGGACTAAGACACATGATTCAGACAGGGGACATTCACGATAGAGTGCATTTCAGGATATCATAGTCGATAGTTTATCACCATGCCATCACCGTTCGGAGAGGTTTAAGATACCCTCACTTCATATCAGGTTGAGCCGACCGTGGATTACTATGAGATTAGTCAACTACATAGGAGAAACACACAAACTTAGTTCAGTTCAGTGGTAGACCCCTGGGAGAGCGGATCAATATGGATGCTATGCTCGCAAGTTGAAGAAAATCCTTAGATGTTTAAGGAGATAATACAGTCGATAGTGGGATCCAAGTGCTACTAGGACCGCAGATGTAAATAATTAGATGCTTTGAAGAATGTAGTTGAAGCTTCTCCAATCTCGCGAGACTAATGTGAGGCTTGCTTGGGCTGAACCGACTGATTCTGCAACATGGATGGACTGGTCTAACAGTGAGGCTGGATTGGCTGACCATATCTAGGGTGGGGTTGCCGTTACCCCTTCCTCAGTTAACTTCTATTATTTACAGATGTTATTTTCTGTTTACGGTTAGTTTTTGGTGTGATTTTTGTTTGGACAACCACAGACGTTCCCTTTTCTTTTTCTAAGACTGTATCAGAGGACAAGTGATGCTCGGACTGTTCTTCGCTCCAAGGTGGTGATTATCCTTCTTATATATCCTCCCCCTAATCCTTCCTACTTGCAACCGCAGGCCCTCTAACTTTTCTATAAGCCATCGCCTGCTATTCCTTTTTTGTGTTCCTGCCCGACATTTTGCTGGCTTGCCACAATGCTTCCCAAACCCGCTGTCGCCTACATCCCGTACTCTTCTAATCCAGCCGGCAATCTTTACCTCAATCCTTAGCCTCCCTCCAACCGCCTATGGCCCCTTCCCATTCATAGGTTTGCCATGACCTGCCCTAACCTACTCATCCATTAAACCACCCCTCTACCTTTTCTTCATCTGTTTGTTCCCAACATCCCTTTCTTCCATCCTCCCTTCCCACACCACTCCCATTACTGTCCACGCCATCAACCCGCAGCCACCGCTTTCATCCTCTTTCTAGGGTTTCTTTTGTGTGTTGTGCTGTCTTGGTTTTGTTTTAAGAGTTTTTTGTTGTAACCCTTTTGAATTCTACAATAATTTTAATTTTTCAATTTTTGTTTGGTTCAACTCCGGTATCACAAGTATTTGTAGATTAACTTGTATGCTATCATGATCATTTTCGTGAAAACCTAAAGATTAGAGATATAGATTGTCTGAGAATTTTATATGTAAAGCTATACATCTCAAAATTTCGATGATCGTATGAACAATTAAGCAGAATATAAGATTTTTTGAAAATATTATTTAAAAAAATTCTATATTTAATTAATTTATATATTTAATTAACTCAAGAATTTTTATAATATTCATTAGATTACAATTAATTTATTTGATTGATAAATCATTAAGGCATATAAATATTAGTTACACAAATTAAATATTTAAATTTAAAAAATTGTGATAAAAGGCCTCCGCAATTTTGCGTGCATGCACAAAATTGTGAGAATATGTAAAGTACCATCTAGAATTGGGATCCTAAAAATTACTATAACAGGTCTCCCAAAAGTTTGCTAGTTTCCACAAGTATTTTACGGGTCTCCTTTAAACTTTGTGGATCTTCACAAAGGTTGATTTCAGAAAAAATTTAATGATGATCACTAAGCTTTTGAATTTGGATTTGGGCGAAAAAATTCCTGATTTTTGAGGGATTAGTTGGTTGGAAAATGTAAAAATGTTTCATTTTGATGTTAATTATTATAAATCTTTGACACCACATATAAAGATACTATTAAGGATTTGAGAGAAAAAGTAAAGTGTATTATTACATAATTTGTGAAACCCTAAATTTCTATCCTGTTTTCTTGCGATCAATAAGAGCCTTTAAGTGAACTTTTTAAACAAATGGGTGTCATGAGGGAGAAATTGATTGCTTGAACATGAAGGTTTTATGATGCTTTGAAATGGGGTTTTCATGGCTTCACAATCATCTATATACGCATGTATGAAAACCATTTTTCATCTTTGTATTTTTATTTTGATTCCTGTTGGAGAATACTGAGAAAGTATCATGCCATGAAGAAGGAAGACTGAGAGGGTGTCTTGATATGGGAGGTGGTCACGAGGTAAAATTATGTTTTTAAATGTTTGTCTACTAGTGAAGGAGTAATTATTTTAAGTACATATGTAAGAATCCTATGTGTAATGCATAACTAGGTGTAGATTTAAGTTCTAGTCGAACCATATTAAATTGTGTTTGCTGTAATGGCCTTTTACCTTTACATTTCTTATTTTTATAGTTAATGTTGAATTTAGATATCTTGTATTTGTGTTACTTGTTTTTAGAATTATGGTTTTATCATAAATGTTACAACTTTTAAAAATTTGTATTTACTTCATTCTATCATAGTGTGTTAACAAAAAAATGTTTTTGTATCTAGATAATAGTTGTTATAATATCACTTGTTCTTTAGCCTATCGATTAGTATCCTAGCTAAGGAAGCAATTTTTTTCTTCATATCCATGGAGTAATTCATTGTTTTTACACACATGATTGACTACGAAGTGTCTTTTATTTGTGACTTCAAAAAATTAAGGGTATTCAACATATCCACCATTGCTTGATGGAATTTCTTTTAATTTTTGAAAGAATAGAATGGTAATGTGTTTACAATTATGTGTTTTTAAAATTTGGAATTTTTTTTAGAAGGAGATTAAGATCCTAAGATGTAGAAATTCTTAAAATGATTGAGAATTTTACTCTTTTTAAACTAGTGTTTGGGCTGTTAAATAGTGGAGTCAATGCTTTATATTGCATATTAAACTATGATGATTATAGAAAATTCTATAATTTGAAGACAAATAAAGGTTAAAGAAAAATATAATTCAAATTATGTAGTGTTCAAAATGAAGCTCGATTACAAATGAAGCTTGATTAGAGTATTGCAAATATGTTTGGTTTATTCAGTAAGGCAGTAAATGTAATGTGCACTATTGGTAAAGATCACTTATTGAGGAGATGCAAATATAAATTTATGATATTTATCGAAAGAATGGGACTCAAAGGTAATAGCTATTTCTCAGATTGAGATTGAAATTCATATATAATTGATATTTTATTGGATTCTTAGTAGCTCATGAACAATAGATTGTCTCACGTGAATAAAATTAATGATCTTAATTTTTTTACCTTTTAATAAATTGAGATATCTAAATCGCTTACACCTTTTAATAATTTGATCACCCAAAGTTACACTTCCATCATTAGAGATACTACTACTAAAATTACATTCCATGTATTCAGTTTTAGTTCTAGTCAAATGAAGGCCTTTAGACTCCAATGTAGACCCCCATAATTCAAGTTTTCTTGGGTTTTTTCTCTCATCTTATCCATGAGAAGGATGTCATCGGCAAAAAGCATACTCCAAGGTACACCCTTCTGTAAATGTCCAGTAAAACCATCCATAACTAAAGCAAAAAGATATGGGCTTAAAGCCATTCCCTGATGTAATCCAACATAAATAGGAAAATATTTGGTCAATCTTCCTTCAGTTCAAACACAAGTAATGACTCTAGCATACCTATCTTTAATGATTTGAATAAAAGTTATATCAATAGCTTTCTTCTCAATAACTCTCCAAAAGATATCTCTTGTAACCTTATTGTAAGCTTTTACTAAATCAATAAAAATCAAATGTAGATTCTCCTTATTATCTCTGAACTTCTCCATCAAACTTCTCAATAAATGTATAGCTTACATGATAGACCTGTTCGACATAAATCTAAATTGATTATGAGAAATCATTGTAATACGTCTTAACCTATGTTCAATTACCCTCTCCTATTATTTTAAAGCATGACACATCAACTTAATTCCTCTATAATTTGCACTCTTGTGCATCCCCTTTATTCTTAAAAATGGGGACTAAAATACTCTTCTTCCAATTCTCAGTCATATTTTTAGTTTTTAAAATAATATTAAAGAGTTTAGTAAGCCAACAAACTCCCAAATCTCTTAAACATTTCAATACTTCAATTGGGATATCATCAGGTCCTACAAACTTTTCACCCTTGGTTTTTTTTAAAGCCTCATCAACTTCTTTTTTACCAATGCGACGATAAATTTGGAATGTTTTATTATTTTTAATGATATTAAGATCACTAAAGTTGATCGTATTTTCAGAAACTTCATTAAAAAGTTTATCAAAATAACTATGAGACTATTGTAGTGGGAATAAGACTTTGTCATTTACATTATAAAAAATTGACAAAAATTATGACACTAAATTGGACAGCAAGGATTGACCATGAAAAAGTTTGTCAAATGTTGACACTATGAAACTATTGTATAAAAAAAGATTTTAATTTTTTAGAACTAAATGAAAATATGACACTAAATAGGACGCAATAGAGAAAAATGATTCATGTAGCCCACCCCTTGTTGTGGGATTAAGGCTTTGTTGTTGTATAGGTTCGCCAGACTTTAGCACATGGGATTTATCATCATTTGAGCTTAGTAGATTATGTTGAGGCAAAATATGCATATAGTGTAGAGTCACTCAACACCTCTAGCACATGCAAACTTTTAAGATTATCACGCATGTCTGGTCAAGTTGGATATTGAATTTTTTTGCATTATACACTACAAAAGTTGGGTATATCATTGCATTTAGTTGTGCTATATAGCTACTCTAGTTCAGACATTAATTTGACAATCACAGGTTAAGTTTTGGTCATAGTTCTGTTAGTTTTGATAATATCAGTGCTCACAACATGATCGAAAATTTATTTCAATATTCAAGAGCAGAACATTTTTGAAATTCATCATCGTTTCTTTCGAGATCTTATAAATTGAGGAGACATTGTTATTGGACGTAGGATGACTAGATTGTGGGTGTTTTCACATAACTATTAATTGAGGAACATTTCTTTTACTTGAGAAGATGCTTTGATGTGCTTGATTACAAATTTTTTTTTCAAGGATCACAGAGCACGTCAAAACCTCATCTTAAGAGTCACACATTAAAACAATTCATGCCTTAATGAACCTTTGCTATTCATAACAGGCACCTGGTACTTAGCGGGTAACCACAATCATTTGTAGATACTTGCTAAGTTTACAACAACATATGGTTTCTTTTTTAATTGCATTGCATCCAAGGGCCCAATCGTTTTTGATTACTTGTAAAACTGTGGGGAGGACCTTGAATTCTATGTTTAACCAACCTTTTAATTCTCTATGGCTTTGAAAATCATTAAAACCACTTAATTGGATTGTAGATTATAAGTGGTCTATCATTTGCCACCTTATTTCCTAAATTTAAAAATTTTGAAACTTTTTTATTTTTGCTTCTACAAATCTATTTACCCCTTTGTTATCTATTGCACACTCAACTCACTCTCATCTATGGCTAAGACTTGTGTGAAAGGTTTTCAAGGAAATAAAAGTACTTAGGGGTGTTTGATAGTTTTTATTAACAGGATTTATCTCCAAATTTAGGAAATCCAGCCAAACATAAAGAGCAAGTTTTGTGAATTTATGAAATTTCAGATTTAAGGTTTGAATTTTGTTTCGATCTTAAATCCATTTTTAATAAAATCCTACTTACGCTCAATCCTGCTTGCAACTAAACATCCCTTATGGTGTCATTTACTAAATATCTTTCTTCTTTTTTATTTTTTAAAGTTTTTTTTTCCATGAAGGCCTTAGACTTTGGATAATCATTCAAGAAGATCACATGATGATCTTGGTGCACCTCATGGACGATTCTCAATGCCTCTTACCCTAACTTTGATAAAGTCACTATAAATCTTCTCTTGTACTATATCAGTCGTTCCATGAACTTAGGAGGTAATGTTGTTAACCTCATGTTTGGTCACATAAGGCTTATACGATGATTTTCCCGTTGTCCGGTGCAGCCAGATTGGCCAAAATATGAAAAAATGCTCATCTTTGGCATGACATGGTCATGCCAGGCCTAGGAGTGACAACGCCTGAAAGTACCTCAGCGTGGTCACGCTAGGACCAGATGTGACCATGCCCAGTAGTCTCTTAGCGTGGTCATGCCTGCCTTGGGTGTGACCATGCCAAGGCAAATTGACTTCACATGTCAGCGATCCGTGTCTTTGTCCACGGATTAGGACACAAATCGTCTGGTTTTTTCGTTGGCGACGATCGTGGGTCTTCAACTGTCAGACTGATTGTCATTGCGGATTGTCACCTTATTGGATGGTTCCGGATGGCTTTTGCCACCACCTTTCGAATGTTTGAATAGGCAACCTATGGGAGAGCATCCATGCAGTGATCGATCCGAACTCTGGGACTTTAAGCACAGAGAACAGAGAAGGGATTCTAGCGAGTTTCTTCTTATCAACCTCCTTTCCTTGTAGTAATTCTCCTCTTCCTTATTTTAATTTAAGAATTTTTTATTTAAATGTTTTAAGTTTATTCTAGGTTAAGATAATCAACTCAAAGGCCTTGGCTAAGGGTTAGGTTTGAGTCCGACTCAGGTCGACTCAATCCCAGCCTAACCCAAACTCACTTGGCTAAACCAAATCCTTGACCTAACCCAACATAGGTCCAGCCTAAACTTAGCCAATCTTAGACCTAACCCAAACTAGGTCTAGCCTATACTTAGCCAATCCAAAACGTAACTCAGGTTAGACCCAAACCCTAACTTAGGTTTGACCCAAAACCTAACCTAATCCAGGTTTGACCCAAAACCAAGCCTAACCCATGTTTGGCCCATTCCAGTTCTGACCCAAACCTAATCTAACCCAGTTCTTACCCAACCCGGATCAACCCAACTTAACCAGGGTCAAACACAGCTTAACCCGGGTCAAACCCAGTTCAAATCTAAGTCAACCCTGGTTAAACCCGGCTTAATCCATTTCAAACCTAAACATAACTCAGCTTAACTCGAGTCAATCTAAGTCAAACCCAACTTAATATGAGGAAGTCTAGATCCAATCAAGACCCAAGTTAGGTAGCCCGTATCATACCTTAGCTCCATTTTTGAGCTACCCTAAGCTTGAAGATTTAGATTACCTCAATCTGACCTTAAGCCATGTCTAATCCAAGGCCAAAATACATGTTATTTTGTGTTATTTCACATGTTATCTCATGTTTTATATATTATCTCAAGTTCCACATGTTATTTTATGTTTTAAAATAGAAACATTAAAAAAATATATATAACAAAAGCAATGGCGAGAACTTTTTACTTTTCTCCACAAACATCAAAATTCAAATAAGAACAAAATTCAAAAAGTAGAAAACCTCTATTTTCTCAATATGGCTGACAAAAGTTTGGTATCGAACAAAAACTTTAATACAAGTACTGAACTTTAAATGAACATCTAAAACACACCAAGATAGAGAACGAGAACTGAATTTAAGCAGATCCGACATGAATTTCAGGCTAGCTAACTTAAACACCAAATCGAGGGTCACACACTTATCCCATGATAGCCTGCCTAGGATAGTTTAGGTACCTAGTTAGTGCTAAGGTTTATGAAATGCAAAACAACTAACTTACCCCTTGAGACTCGAGGTGATAGCTTAGAATGAAGTAACTCTGGTTACTTATGAAGATATTTCAGACTGTTTCGAATTTGAATCTTCCATGCTCCGACATTTATGGAGAATTCCTATTTGTGAGGCTGATCATAGTCGACAGATACCAGCATTCCTAGAATGACGAAAAGCCATGGACATCTTAACCGGGGACGTTATTCCCAAAAGTTAGGTTAGCCCGCCTTTATAACTTTTTATAGAATCTAGGGTCTCACTCTCCATCTAGAAATCCTCTCCTACCCGACTCCATCTTTGGTCTAGGTTTTCAATTGCCCCCTGTGAGTCAACTCCTATATTCATCATTCATCTTTTGACCTCATGTGATCCGTTCAAGTTTATTGTCAATTACTTCAACTGATACTCTTAAAAGTCAAATCATACGCCTTTGGCTATGACGTGTTGTCATCATACAATAAGTCCCATAATTTGAACTTGATTCTTCCAATTTGGACCCTCCAATCATGAAAGTCATTCCTAACAACTTATTGTATTGATCAAAAGGTTTTCTTTAGAGCTAAAGGCTCTAAAGATGTAATTAACTATGGTGTCTTACCTTTGTAGGAATGAGACCCCATAATTATTATAAACGTTATCTTATACCTGTAAGGTAGGGGAAGAATCCGAGTTCTGTAAACTATAAAGATTTCCCTCATCCAATGATTCGATTCATTTTGAGGTAATATTTATATCCATCGAGGTAGTATATTACTTTTTGAATGTCGTATTCGATCATTTAGACAGGAATATTTCGAGATCTATGGTGGTCCAAAAACAAAACCCCAACAAATGTTCTTTTTTTGTTTGAGACTTTTGGCTTTCATATTGTTATGATAACTCACTCCTTCCGGTCTTTATTTTTTTTCTTTCGACAACATAATCCTAATAGCCCCAAACCATGTCAAATTTTGTATTCATTGTCTTTAAATTGAGATCATCTTATAAGATCTTATTAATTCTTTTCTAACATTTGATGGTGAAAATTTTTGGGCCATAGAGAAATTTTGAAGGTATTTTAGGTGGTCTAATATCAATTAAAGTTTAAAAAGGTGAAATTGGGAATTGAGTTAATTTGTCTTAGCAAGACGAGGCATAGGCCTTGAGGCGAGGAGGATTGATTAAAAAACTTAAAATTTTTAAAATATGATAAATATTTTAAAATAATTCATAAATATGATATAAACCATTTATTTTTTGATTTAATATATTATCTTAATGATATAAACCCCAAATCATGATCTTAAATATTGATGTAAAATAGAAGTTTGAAATGTGATTCTTGGAGAATATTCCTTTAAAATTTAAATATTTTTTGAGGTTTAAGATTCATAGTAGCTTCATCTTTGCTTTCATCATCTTCAAAAGAATCATCATATTTATTATTATCTAATTCTGTCTCATTGAGAACTTCAAATGGTTATTCATTTGCTACAATTTTTTTCTTATAAAAAATTAATCTGAAATCCAATATAATTTAATAAAAGAATAAGTTAATAATATAATCAAGTAATCTTTCTTAAATTATATTTTTATTTTTGTTTTTGGGCATATCAGGTATATTAAATATAATATAATATAATATATATTAATAATGTAATAATGTATATTTTTTTTCATAACTTAATCAAGACTTTGTCTCAAATGCCTTTAGTTATAAATCTTTGATACATACACCTTAGACTGACAAAGCATAAGCTTCACTGGTGGTAGTGTGGGATAAGTCTTGAGATTTTTTTCTGTGCTTTAGTTCGAGGCACACCTCAAGGTGTAAGTTGATACCTTTTTAAACAAGGGTATTAGTCATTGCCTTCATAATGACCCCTCCAGAGTGCACATTTTCAATCTATATTTTTATCTTGAGGGCTAAGATATTTATTATTTTTTGACAGTATTATGCCGAAGGTTGATGACACAAGCGAGCTCAGTTCTGAGCTTTACCATAACGACTTGTTTTATTTTGAATATGTCCTCGTCCATGTGTAAGGTATTAGTGTTTTTCCATCATACATGACAATGCATCTTCAAGATTCTATATACAAACAATCTCATAAAATAAGTTTGTCATATCTTGAGATTCTATACAAACAATGCATCTTCAAGATTCTATATTTTTATCTCGAGGGCTAAGATATTTATTTATTTTTTGACAGTATTATGCCGAAGGTTGATGACACAAGCGAGCTCAATTCTGAGCTTTACCACAAGGACTTGTTTTATTTGGAATATGTCCTCATCCATGTGTAAGGTATGAGTGTTTTTCCATCATACATGACAATGCATCTTCAAAATTCTATATTCAAACAATCTCATAAAATAAGTTTGTCATATAGTATAATTTCTCGTCACCCCCAAATATATATTCCTGGCAGTGTTTATCTTATAGACCACTACCACAAAGCTTTTTTATTTTAATTTTCTTGGTTGACTTTGACTGCCTGGTCATGTTGAGGAGACGAGTTATCTTCCTCGTTCTTTTATAGTATACAGTGACAACTTTAACATGTCACATGGATGGCAGAGTGGATGAAATGGAGATAAGGAATAAATATAATATTGGCCTATAGGTTGCAGCCCTTTACCTTAGAATGTTATCCACACCAAAGAAGATGATAATTGCATGAACCTCAATGAGTTTTGACCATGTACTCATTTTTTTGTGGATTACTTTTTTTAGATATGCCGAGTTATATATGTGCCATTGCCTCATTTTGCACGAACCTCAATGAGTTTTAACTATGCACTCATTTTTTTGTGGATTTCTTTTTTTTAGATATGCCGAGTTATACATGTGCCATTGCCCCATTTTGCTAAGATAAAAGGGGAGATAGATCAGGATAGTTTGGGAGAAAATTAAGAGAAAAAAAATATCTATGTAAGAGATAATAAGTGTGAACGTTATATGATTAGTTTTTGTGTAATCAAAAACTATTTTCTTGGAGATTAAAGCACATGATGATGCTTTGGTTATTAATGGCTCATTCAAAATGCATGTTTATAGTGAAATAAGTAAAACGAATCACCCTTGAAGTTAAATATGAGCTATCATGAATATTTTTTTCTATATCGTGATTTTATTAAATATATTTGTGCTTAATTAAATTTATTCATATTTATATTAAGTGCCAACGTTAAGTAACCTTAGAAAATTGGAAAGGGTCTATTTATCATCAAAATGGGAACGATTATTAGCTCAATGAGTCGATGGTTTGTTTTTTATCTTTATAGACTACACTGAAGAATGATTGGATCGATGATTATTTTTAAGTGAAGTGTTAGCAGGTAATGTCATCCTTCTCGTGGATAAAATGAGAGAAAAAACCTAGGAAAAACTTGAATTATGGAGGTCTACTTTGGAGTCTAAAGGCCTTCATTTAAGTAGAACTAAAATTGAATACATTGAATGTAATTTTAGTAGTAGTAGCTCTAGTGCTAAAAGTGTGAATTTGGGTGATCAAATTATTAAAAGGTGTGAACGATTTAGATATCTTGGGTCTGTTGTTCAAAGCGATGGTGATATAGATGGGGATGTTAATAGTAGAATTCAAGTTGGTTGGTCGAAGTGGAGGAATGCTTCGGGCCTTTTGTGTGATAGAAAAATACCGCTTAGACCGAAAGGAAAATTTTATAAGATGGTGGTGAGACCTGCAATGCTCTATGGCGCTGACTGTCGGCCTTTAAAAGAGAAGCATAATAATAAGTTAAGTGTTGCCGAGATGAGAATGATTAGGTGGATGAGTGGCTTTACACTTAGAGACAAAATGCGAAATGAATATATCCGTGATAAGGTTGGTGTAGCTCCTGTGATGGACAAAATTAGAGAAAGTCGTCTTAGATGGTTTGGTTACATTAAACGCCGACCATCTGATGATCCGATTAGGATAGTAGATGTTTTAGATTCGACTTGTGTTAAGAAAGACAGAGGTAGACCTAGGAAGTCTTGGGTTTATTGTATAAAAAATGATCTTAATTTACTAGAACTAAATGAAAATATGACACTAAATAGGACACAATGGAGAAAAAGGATTAATGTAGCCGACCCCATATAGTGGGATTAAGTCTTTGTTGTTGTTTTTGTTGTTGTTAGTAGGTAATGTTATCCAGAATTTTAGTATAAAGACCTAAACATTAGAGATAGATTATTTTTTGTTTTTTCGTATGTAAAAGCTATACATCTCAAAATATCATGGATCCTTTGAACAAGCATGTGTGTATATGGTATTTTAGAAAATACTTTAGGAACATCTCCTATTTAATTAATTCATATGTTTTAAATAACTCAAAAATATTTTTATAATATTAGCTAGATGGGAGCTTATACGCTATTGCATAAATAAATCGTGAAACTTGTAAGGATTGATTTCATAAAATAATTATTTAAATTAAAGAGCAGAGATAGTGCTGCTACTCAAACTTTTGCTGGGTATCTGTAAAATTGTTTCATTGTAAAATAGTTTTCACAATAATGAAAAGAAATGGGGTTCTAAAAATTAATTTTTACGGGGTTACAAAAAGGTGTTGTGTGTTACCGTAAAAGCACTTTGTGGGGGTACGTTAGTCTTTGGAGGTCCATGTAAAGATTAATTTTGAAGGAGTTTTTTTGACGAGCATTAATCATTTGAATTTGAATTTGAGTGTAAAATAATTGGATTTTTTGAGGGATTAATTGACCGAGAAAATGTGACGAAAGTCTATTGATGTTATTTTAATATTATTTATCACAAATTCTAGATGCCACATTTAATGATATTAAAAGGGATATGAGAGTTAAAAAATTATGTAAAACCATAGTTTTTTCTGCAATTTTTTTGCAGCCGGGAAAAACCATTGACTAAAACATCTCTCAAGTAAAAATAAAGAGTTTGTCGAGGGAGAGAATTGCTTGCTTGGACTTTAAGGTTTTGTTGATGCTTTGAAATGCTGTTGAGCTTCCGGGTTTCTTTACACTCATCTGCGTACATGTGTAACAATTAATCTCGGCATGTAAGTTTCTTTTAACCTTTTATTTTGGTATTTGTTTAATTTAATATTCAAAGTTAATAAAATGCGATTTGTGTTTTGTAAAAAAAAAATTATTCTAATTTTATGTAAGTTTTAGTAGCCCAATTCACCTTCCTCTTATGTAAATCATCAAGAGATGGAGATAAGTTGGGTGACAAATGGTGTTGTTGTCAAGGATAGATTGCATAGAGAGAGGAACAAATACTAGTAGAGCTTGTTCACCGGAGGAGCACGAGGCTGACTGCACCACTTATATTTGATGTTGAATGTATGCTAGGTGTTATGCGCTTTGATGTTCCCAAAATTAGCGTGGGGGTTAATGTATACTTTTGACTTCATGATTTCTTAAATAATATTAATTGTTTGTGATGGGAGAATTTGGTGTTGGTGGGATTTCTAAATGTAAAAAAAAAAAATTAATAATAAAAAAAATTACAATTTTGATGTAATACTCCTTTTATATTAAGTGAACTTAACAAAATTCATATATTCTTACTATTATATTTATTGGGAACGCATTATTTTATTTCATTTGGTCATGCGAGTAAAATGCTCTCAATGACCTCACATTCCCTCAGACTAAAATGCTTTTTTTTTAATCATTTCTACGTTTTCAAAGCCTTCAAAATTTTATTACAATGATTTGATATTCCTGTACTCATAAATACCTCATTGGGACTTCAATATCACACATATTTATTCGCTAAAAGTGATCACATTTGTTGGCATTTTGATATTTTTGTTTCCATACAATGTTCCATGTTTTTGTTCATTTTCTCTTTTAAATTAATCCATCCCTTATAGTTATCCTAACTTTAATTTCTTAACTTTCCATCACATATTTCTTGACATCTCATCTTTAATTAAATTTAATTATTTTCTTTCTAAATAAACAAAATTTCTTTTTGTTTGTGGGGTTTTTTAACCTTAGAAATTTAATGCATTTTTTATCTTTTTTTGGGATATGATTTCAAGTACTATTTTTTTTATAATTTTTATAATTTTTTTCCCACCATTCTATTTGTAAAACTTATAGCTTAATTATTGATTTATGTCCTAAAGTTAGTTATTTTTTATTATTATGTAAACATGTTTGTTTCTCCTCAAATTAGTTATTTTTTATTATTATTTAAAACCTGTTTGCTTTCCTTAACAAGTCTCAAAAGATTTTGACGTATGATCCACGTCTAGTCTCCTAGGGTATGTATTACAATTTTAAGCCAATTACCTGCTTTATTATCCTATATATTTGGTTCCACTTTAATATTTTGATTCGTTTCAACTTGCAACCTATTTTAGAACTTGAACGATTTTGCTCATGTTTGAAATACTCTTATTATAACTTTTGTTAGTTTTTTTTATTGATCCTTTTAAAATCCTTTCAGATATTTGTTGTTTTCTAAGTGTCCATATGGTGTTAAAATCTTCTGTTACCAGGGAAAAACGCTCTGTTATTTTTTGAAGTAGGCCTGATGCATACTTTATTGAAATTTTTAGATTTTTAACACCTATTATTTTTTATTAATGTTTTGGATTTGTCATAAAGCATGGTTTAGAACTGCAAACTCTCTTATTAAGTTCTGACATTTCTGGGGTATGCTCCACAGTATCATATGGAGTATAGAGTGTACTAGCCTTCAATAATATATGGTACTAAGCAGTTTATTCGTTTGCATGTTTTTTTTTTTTTTTGCATAACCACAGTATTATATGGAGTATAGAGTGTACTAGCCTTCAATAATATATGGTACTAAGCAGTTTATTTGTTTGCGTGTTTTTTTTTTTTTGCATAAATTTGTAATTGTATTTATTATATACATGATATAAATATGTTAGAAAAAAATTACATATGCAAGCACTGTATACTTCTATGTTATAGTGATGAAATTATTGCATAAATAATTTGTAAGGTACTGATAGAATACTACTTGTTGTGCATGACTCATCAGTATATCACCCATTTCCTTGTAATAAGGTGGGAATTGCACATTTCTATTGAAAGTATAAAATTTGTAAAGGACTTACTACATTTGGTGTACTCGTTTCAATAAACCAATTGTAGTTTTAGCTGTTTTACTGTACTTTATTCCTCATGTTGATCTTTTTCTTCCACATTATCTAGTATTTAAATTTAGAGCTGAACTCTTTTGAATTCTTCTTATATACCAATTAACTTTCTTGCTTGAAGAAAATTAGGTTTCATTCGGCAACAGGTTTCTTTTGCATACTGGCTTTATAAAAATTTAGATTTGTGGGAATTGCTAAGGGAAATTTTCCTTCCGTACCTTACATGTCCACTCTCCATGTTTTGGGACAATGTCAGATTGTGGTCCATTTTGATGAAGATTTGTGACCAGTTTCTTTGTACAAACTAAACTAGCGAAATATTGCAATGAAGTTTTAATCAGTTTAGGTGTTTCTTCATACCAAGGGTGGAAAGTCTATATACTGATGATATCCCAATTGAAGTGTGGAAATATTTAGGACAGTTGGGAGTTTTATGGCTTACTAAACTCTTTAATATTATTTTAAAAACTAAAAAGATGCCTGAGGAGTGGAAGAAGAGTATTTTGGTACTCATTTTTAAGAATAAAGGGGATACACATGAGTGTGCAAATTATAGAGAAATTAAGTTGATGTGTCATACTTTAAAATATTGGGAGAGGGTAATTGAACATAGGGTAAGACATATTACTAAGATTTCTCATAATCAATTTGGATTTATGCTGGGCAGGTCTACTATGGAAGCTATACATTTGTTGAGAGGATTGATGGAGAAGTTCAGAGATAATAAGGAGAATCCACATTTGATTTTTATTAATTTAGAAAAAGCTTAAGGTAAGGTTCCAAGAGATATCCTTTAGAAAGTTCTTGAGAAGAAAGGTGTTGATATGACTTATATTCAAGTCATAGAGCTACTTGTGTTCAGACTGAAGGAGGATTGAACAAATATTTTCCAATTTTGGTTGGATTGCATCAGAGATCGCCTTTAAGCCCATATCTTTTTTGCTTTAGTTATGGATGGTCTTACTGGACATTTACAGGAGGATGTACCTTGGTGTATGCTTCTTGCTGATGATATCTTTCTTGTGGATAAGAAGAGAGAAACAACCTACGAAAAACTTGAATTATAGAGGTCTACATTGGAGTCTAAAGGCTTTCATTTGAGTATTACTAAAAATGAATACATGGAATGTATTTTTAGTAGCACTAGTTCTAGTGACAGAAGTGTAACTTTGCGTGATCAAATTATTAAAAGTTGTGAATGATTTAAATATCTTGAGTTTGTTGTTCAAAGCGATGGTGATATAGATGAGGATGTTAATAGTAGAATTCTAGTTGGTTGGTTGAAGTGGAGAAATGCTTCGGGCCTTTTGTGTGATGGAAAAGTACTGCTTATATTAAAAGGAAAAGTTTATAAGATGGTGGTGTGACCTACAATGCTCTATGGCGTTGAATGTTTTCCTTTAAAAGAGAAGCATAATACTAGGTTAAGTGTTGCTCAGATGAGAATGATTAGGTGGATGAGTGCCTTTACACTTAGAGACAAAATGCGAAATGAATATATCGGTGATAGAGTTGGTGTAGCTCCAGTGACAGACAAAATTAGAGAGTCGTCTTAGATGGATTGGTAAAATTAAACGTCAACAATTAGATGTTTCAGATTCGACTTATGTTAAAAAAGGCAGAGGTAGACCTAGGAAGACTTGAGCTTATTGTATAAAAAAGGATCTTAATTTATTAGAACTAAATGAAAATATGACAATAAATAGGACGCAATGGAGAAAAAGGATTCATGTAGCTAACCCCACATAGTGGGATTAAGGCTTTGTTTTTGTTGTTTTTGTTGTCGTCTTTAAAGTTCTGACCACGATATCTTTTGGTGTTTCATAAGATTTGATAAAGTGGTTCTTTTGTATCTAATATTTAGGAGCAGAATACAATGAAACGTCAATTTGATGATAATGATATTTTACTTATGTTAACTTTTTAAGCCAAATATTGCACCTTCAAGTTTTATATTTCAGTAATAGGTGGGATGATATTATTGAGAACCTCTCAATCTCAGCCAGGTGATGTTTAGCGCGTTGTTAGTCTGAAGGTGCATTCACTGAATGCACCGTATATATGCTTGGCTAGCGCATGCAGGTGTGGCAAGTGCAAATTTTTTCCCCATTTCTTTTCCACTTATTCCTCACCCTTATCCCCGATATAGGATCAATTAGCAAATCTTTTCGGCTACGAGCTTCCCTCTTTGTGCAAGCTTGGGGTTTGATCACTACTGTTGCTCTCATTTTTTCTCACATGGCTACTGGTAAGATCCCTAAAACCCTAAACTCCTCTCTCACTCACTCTCTCTCTCTCTCTCTCTCTCTCTCTCTCCCTCTTTCTATATTACTCTCATTGCTTCATTTGAATAGCTTCCGTTGAGATTTTTTTGTATTATTTGTATTGGAATTTTTGATGAGTTGTTGCTCTGAAATGGGGCTTTTTTGTTTTTTTGAGCATTTGATGTTACCTGGGATGTTTATGCGATGTATGGATTGTGGCATTGGAGTGACAGTGTGGAGGAATGTGCTTAATTTGGATTGCTCGTTTTTATTTCTTTCTGTGTGCGTAGTATGATCATTTTTTTTTGTTGTTTTTGTGATCATGGTATGATCCCATTACGAATTTTGGTTGTTGGATGGGGAGGATTGCCCTTAGAATGCATTTTATGGTTAAGCTATTTTTATTCCGCATTTCATGTTACCTTTAATTCTTGAAGAATGTCTTACATGAGTGTGTGGTTTGAAGGTGTGGTATTTTTACCTGTTTAATATGTAAATATATTTAGAACTAAGTGGCAAGTCCGAAAATTTCATTTGTTTTGGTGTTAGTGAAAGTCTCATTTATTTTGGATTGTAGTTTTTGAAAATATGACACTAAACAAGACGCAATGGAGAAAAGAATTCATGTAGCCGACCCCACTTAATAGGATAAAGGTTTTGTTGTTGTTGGCAGTTGTTGGCAGTTGTTGATCTCCTTTTTTGCCCACATATTATTTTTGAGATGATTTTCTAATGATGAGAGGGTGCCATATTTTTAACTATTCTTATACAAGTACATAATTGTGTGGTATGTTCGAAACTGAGATTATTTTAATGTTGAGATAAGGAGGATGTATTGTTGAGATGATCTTTATGGAACAATTGAAGTTACCTTTGATTTTTGGATGGGGAGGATGTATTTTTAGCTATATGAATGTCTTACATGACTGTATTGTTTGACATATATTGGTATTTTTAGGTTTTTCATATGTAAACACATCAGAATTGTGTGATATGTTTGAAAATTTGATATGATTAGGCATTAATGAAAGTTAAGTGAGGAATGATTCTCACTTTACTTTGGATGGATAGTTGTTGATCTCCTTTTTTTTCAGACTCAACATTTCTTTAGAAATTTTTATTTTATTGGTTTATGTAGTTGTGAACGTATTTTATGTCCGTATATATTTAAATCTTGGGGCATTTACATACATTCCACCCAAGTCTTGTGTACTTCCATATCATATTAAAATTACTATTATTTTATTACTTTGAAAAGTGAAATACACTTTCTAATGCCTAGGTTATTTGAAGTTTACGTGTTATATATGTAAATATTTAGATATTGAGTGGCATGTATGTAAATGATGAGCAAACATATCGTTGGTCTTTATTAGTTGATGTGCAAATGCCTCTTTTTTGTTGTATTATTTATCCTTTTTCTGTTGAAAGGCAACACTTATGATTGTTATGTATGTGACATTTATAGTTTGTCCATTTTTTCATGATGGAAAAATCTAAAGACGGGTACACATGCTATTTGGGAGATATTACATTGTTTTGTGATATAGGCTTGAAAGAGATTAAAGTAGGCAATCGGTCTGCCACATATTTCAATAGGTAAGGTGACAAAATATAATAAAAAATTTAAGAAATCAACTGGGAGAAAATATGATATTGCCCAATTAAGAAATAAATGGGATGGCCTAAAAATGGATTACTAATATTGATCCTTAATTGGGAGAAAAATTTGATGTAATATTTTTTGTAAGAGTCATCATGGGAGTTCATGATTGGACTTCGTGCCACCATGTTACTGAAAGCTTAATAAATAAGAATTAGACTTGTGAAGATGAAAACTACTTAGATGATCCTATTGAATTGTCACTCGCCTCTGCATGTACTAGCATGTCGTAAAGATACCACCGTCAATATCTGATGCTATTCAAGTGTTTGATCAAACTCTTGAAATTTTTTGTGACATGTCCCATAACCTTTTTGTATAAAAAATTCTTGAATACTTGTTAAGTGGAAGATTTTTATGTCAATAGTCCCTGAAAAATTAGTTCACTATCTTTGTCATTTATTTATATGTTTTTGTATATGGACATTAGTCTTTCATTTGTTACTGTGAACTATGTACATTATGGTTTGTACATTTTTATTTAATTCATGTATGCTGATTCATTTTTTCTTATTAATGCAGATTTATATGTTATTGAAGAAGTGCGGCGACATAATATTATTGTTGTAGTTTGTTTATTAAATGAATATAACAAGTCATTTTTATGTAAGACACCATGAATGACTGCATCATGTATTGGCAAAAAATGGATTGGAAAGCTATTAGGATGACATTAAGGGAGATTTCACAGTATGTTTCGTATGTCTCAAGAAATCTTTTTTGACCTTTTACAAATGTTAGAAATCAAACATGGTCTCAATGGTTCTTCTAGGATGATGGGTAGAGAAGTTCTAAGCATCACTTTATATATATTATCTCATAATGAGCAATAATTGTAGCATGCGAGCAATTTCAACATTCGACAAAAGCAAGTAATATGTATTTTGTTGTAGGCTTAAACACATTTGTTAGCTTATCGATCGAGGTCATAAAACCTATAAATTGAATACTTCATACAATTCCACCAGAGATTTCAAATGACTCGATACATGCGATTTTTTCATGTACCCTTGTATATCTCAATTTTATTGTTATATGTGGTCAAATATATAACTCAATAATAAATAACATTTAAAGCATAATTATATTAAAGCTATTGATGCAACACATGTTGCACTCTTTCCTAAAGACGAAAGTGTCATATATTGGTCGATGTGATTTGCCAACTCAAAATGTCTGGCGATGGCCGTATATTTAAATGTTACGCATAATCCAAAGTACTATGACACAACACCACCTCAAATTAAGATGTAAAGAAGGTTATGAAAAAAAAATAAAATCATGCATAATTTTAAAGTGTGTACTCGAGGAAATTATTATGTTGACGATGTGAGATGCCTTATGCAACGAGGTTTCACATAACCTTACCCAAAAACAAGATATCTTATTCTCGATTTTCAGAGAAAGCAAACAATTCGGGAAAGAGAAGAAAAAAAAACTAACAAAAGACACTTACGTGGGCTGATTAAGAGAGTTTTTGCTGTTTGGAAGAAAAAGTGAGTTATTTCATGAGATATGCCAGCTTATTGTTTTGAGACAAGTTAAAAATAATAAGTGCAACAATGGTTTTGCACAATTACATAAGAAGGAATCCACCATGTAATAATAAAGAATTATTGTGCTTGACGAAGATCAAACATACATACCTTCCAAGGCACATGAGTTTAGAATAGGATAGCTTATGCCAAGATCTAGGCAAATTTTAAAATCACAACTTTGAGATGGGACTGCCAAAAAGATGAGCATGCTGCGAGATCAAATTGCAGATATTTTGTCACTATGAGTGATGTGAGGATTAGTACAACTTTTTTTTGTGTGCCACTAGTTGTCTTGCTTGAGTGGTTTTTGTAATGAATTATTAACGTACGACTGCTATGTCTGGTTTTGCTTTTCTCATTGGTTGTCTTATTTCCTAGAAATGAGGTTTTAACTTCTGTGTTTGCTGCCACGTGAATGGCATATTGGCCAACCAAGGGTTTGTGGAGTTATTTTTGTTTCATTGTTGTGAAGATACTAAGTTTGTTCTCACTTGGATGGCCTCTTGGGCAACATTGGGTTTTTTTTTTTTTCACTGTTATGAACATGTTGAGATTGTTTTCACTTGGATGCCTAGGCAACTGTTGGTATGTTTTTTAATTTGTTTTCTTTGTTATGAACATGTTTAGTTTGCTCCCACCTTGATGGCATTTTGGGCCATTGGCTTGTATTTTAAAGAGGTCTATCATGAGTAATATGACTTGAGGGTTTCTGGATGGCCTTGTTACTACTATGCTTTAAGATATGCACGATTTAGGTAATTAAGAGCATTACGACAACCAAAATCTCATTTTTTATGAGTTCACTGTCCTCTTATGATGGCAGGTGCTTCCTTTCTTTACATTAACTTTGAGCTCATACCATTTTTTTAGTTTTATGTTTAATATATGTTTTTTTCTTCTACCTTTTTATATTAACATGAATCTAACTATGCATTATTTGAAAATATGAGTTCAAGAAATTTTACTGACGCTAGAATTGTGTATGCAATGTTGTGTATACACGTTTCGATGAGAAGCTAGTTATGAGAGAAGATTTTATAAAATATCACAGAAACATAACGCTTGATGTGTGACTTGTTTTGGATAGACCAAGGATTATGCGTTCACTTCAGAAAACAATGTGCCAAGTGTAGTTTTGGAAAGTAAATTCTCCAAAATGTTTGATCGTATTATATCAATACTACTTATTATTTTATTTATAATGTTTGTGTTAATTATTATCATTAAATGATGTATAACTTTTAATGTAATATTTAAGACTGGCTTTTTATAATATTTTAAAGTTGTAGTTCTGGTGTTCTGTTTGAATTGTTAATGAAACTGTGCGCTTACAACTATATTTTGTAAGGGCATTATAGTCTATTTCAGAAACAATTGTAACATAACAGTTATCCAATTCAATAATAGATTGCAACAATTTTTCTTAGCATATTTTCAGGACAGCTTCTCGTGCGTGCAGCTTCATAGTTGCTCTTTCAAACAGTTGCAGTTGTTCTAAACAGACCTTTATTGTTTATTATAATTCAAAATTGACAATGGACTAACAGATTTTTTTATGCCGGCAATGAATAACTTCATAGGTAAAGCATATTTTTATTTATGTTTGCCATTTGGTTTAGCTGTTATAAATAAGTTTACTTGCAAGAGATTAAATATTACTAATTGTACATGGAGCTCCTTCAGCACATCCAGCTACCCAGTAATTTTGCTTGAATGATTCGAACTTTCATCTAAATGGCTGCCATTTTGTAATTACAATTTCATCTTTGATTTGGTATATATTTGAATTCATCTATATTTACTTTAGGGGCTGTTTAGGATGACTTTTACTTTTATATTTGTTTTATATATGTTTGATTTTTAAATAAATAGTTTATATATTGATTAAAGTATGATTTTTTTAATAAAAAAAAAACAGTATTTGAGTGTTCTTAAAAATTTATGTGAGTTATTGTGTGTTGTGTGCGTCTATGCATTGACACAAAATGATAATAAAACAAAATGATCCCAAACAAACTTGTAGCTTTTATTTCCCCTTTTACAAGTTTTAATAACAAATCTTCCAAGATATTAGGAAGGGGAGCACAGTAATGAGGATTTTTTCGGCTACATTTGATAGTGATTTCTTAATACAAACTTCCACTTTTCAGAACAATATTTTAAGGGTTTTGTGGCCTAGTCTTATTAAGCAGAAAATTTGGAAATTTTAAGATTTTCTGTCAAAATTGATCTACACTGAAATACTACACCTGACAAATGTGGCTCAGATATGAAACCTAAATGTCGAATATAGCTCAAGCTGGAAATGCGTGTGGTAAATGTGTTCGAAAAACATCTGATCTAGCAAATTTATTTGGAAATAACCAGTGTTTGTACGAAACGGAGTAAAATCGCTTCATCCAGGGCAAAACAAAACCATAGGATTACAATGAGAATAGTAGCATATCAAGCGTAATCTAAAACAATTGAGGCAAGGGTTAATATCATTTAGGAACAAATCAGTCCTCTCCAGTAGTAAGAATTAAAAAATGTTTAAAATATTATAATCAAATAAAAAATTATCCTGTTCAAAATTATCATATCATATTCCTATAATTTAAGTCTCCAATTAATAAATTTCAGGTTAAACTGAGATATAATACTAAGGATTAAATTTTTCACATGGTTATTTGGAGTCATAGTATTTATTTTTGTCAAATATTAATTAATAATTGGAACGTCAATTATTTTTAATGATGCCATTGGTAAAGTGCACTATTGAGTGCATTAAAATTTTTTCAAGAGAATTTGTGCAGAAAAGGGTAGCTGCCAACCAACATTATTATGAATGATTTCTACTTCCAAAAAGAAAAAAGGGTAGATTCACCAATTGTATTGCAAAGAACAGACATCGACCGAACGTCAAAGTTCACAATTATTGATATCGGCTTTTGCATTGGTGCCAGAATGGGTTTTAGATCCTTGACGTGATGGGAGAAGCAAATTAAATTAGTGATCACAATAGTTGTAGCGTTGATACATTTTAACCATGATTGTTGAATAATATATTTATTTCTGTTCTAAAATTTTTCTACTTTTTTGGATAAAACTATGCTGCTTAGCTCACGAAGTAGTGTTTTTTTTTTGTAAATTTAGGCACATTAATTAATTAATTATTCTTGATAAAATTAATTGTGATAATTATTTGTAACTGGTTAGAATGATACATTTGCTAGAGTAGAATTATTTCTTATTCGGTTAATTAGATGGATTTGAGAATTTGTTATAAATAGTTATTTAATCCAAAATAATTGATAATTCACATTTGTTGATTATTAGAGTAATAAATAATTATATGAAGTTTGCCATATTTCATTAACTAATTCAGACAACATGATGCTAAAATACTCTTATATTTAAATGCATACAAAGCAACCATGTATTTATACAAAGCAACCATGTATTTAACTCCTAGAGTTTAATTTTATAATTATAACGCTTTTTCTGATAAGCTTATGCATGAAAAATTATATTTTATTTATAAAAAGTTAGTACTTTTAATATTAAATTAAACATGTAAGTGTTAAATATGTAAACATGAAAGTTTAGCTGTTCAATACGTAAATAAATAAAAAATGTGTGATATTTTTTGAAATGCCTTCGTAATTGTATTTATTTTTGGTAAACATTTGTGCATTGTATGTTTTAAAAAACCTCAATCCTTAATGTAGATTAGAGAGCCCAATACTAGGCAGTACAACATAAAACTATGTTAGACAAAACTAAAGGGTATAAGATGGTAATGATTTAGTGCTTTCAAGAAGAATGGGTAAATACTATGAAATGCTCTAAGGCTGATTTGTTTTTTTTTCTGAATAGTGCTTAAAATGTCTAAATCTATACTTTATTAACTTGCATGTAATCATGCATTTTTCAACTTGTTAATGTTTCTAATATTTTTAATTTCAAAAGCAATTGATGAATGCAGTTGAATGTGCTAATGAGCCTTTTTGTATTATTATTTTGGTAGCTTAGGTATTTCTCGAGGTTGTGAAAACTGAATTAGATATTTAAGTAAATGAAAAAAATGTTCAAGGTTCATGAGTTCTACTGGAGTTGATCCAGATGACATTGTAAATAAAAGTTAGCTAAATGTGATCAAAAGGATGTAATAATGATGTAATAACACAAATATAAAAAATAAAAGAAAAATAATAAAAAAGTTTATCACAAGTATAATATTTGCAAACACAATTGTAAATATAAAATCACTAACCTTTTGTACTTGTGCATGAAAATGTGTATTTTAATTTAGAAAAATGAAATACTATTATTTTTTATTTATGTTAAATATTCAGAATGTTGTGTATATAAATTTGAAAGTTTAGGCGTGAGTATGAAAATTCTAAAAATCAAAAATAAAACTAAAACAAAAAAAAAAAAATCAAAAAACAAATACATTGGCTCATAGACGAGTGAGTTTTTTTATTTTTTTTTTGAGGATAAGTCATTACTCAATTACTTATTTAGATCGTGAAGCTTAAGTCTAGGGTAGTCAAAATAGGTCGTTCGTGAACAACTTACTTTTAACTTATTAGTTAGCTCGTGTTCGATTTTTTAAATTGATATATAGATAAGTCGAACATGAACAATGATATTTTTTAACTAATCAAACTTGAGCTGAGCCTGGGTTTGCTCAAGCTCAGCTCATTTACACCCCTATTCAAGTCACGATCGCCATTTGGTTTATCATTACATATATAAATTTCAACACCCAAATTTAAACCAATATAGATTTTTGATATGTTTGGGGCAACTACAGATGTTTGAAGAAGTAACTGTGAAACTGTTGCATAAGAAACCTATGTTTAAAATGTTGTGGTGGCTATTACAATTGTTTTATTTTTGAAAAATAATAATGCAGTTTTCTGCTAGCCACCACCATGTTAGGTTGCAAAATGCAGCTTTCCATTACAACTTTCTAAAAAAGTAAAAAAAAAATACAATTTTTCCAAACACTTTAAAGTATGGTGTGCTATTGTACTACTGCCCTAAACAGCCTTACAATTTAGATAAATAAATGAATAAGAATTAAATGGCATGTAAGAAAATCATCTTTTTTTATTTTTGAGAAAATGAATAAAACATGTTGGCTTCTCTTTTCTATCAACTTATTATTCACCCCATGAAAATTCTAAATGTCAAAATGAATGTACAACCAAATAAAATTGAGAAAGCAGACACAAATTGGGCATGAATAACTGAGTTTTCTTTGGAGGGTAAAAGCATTCTCATGTATAAAGAGCATGAAGTTCTACCACCACATTCTTTGTTATATCAAATACAAAAAGTTCAACAAATGAAATTAAACCAATAAAGGTTCCTTCTTTCACTAAATTGCAGAAATATATAAAATTTAAGGGCTCGGTGGTTTCTTGAAGAAATAGTAAAGTGGGGAATCAAAAGCACAGATTCCCCTTTGTTCCATCAAAAAGCATATTTATCAACCCCTTATCTTTAAGTGACTCAATGAAATACCGATTACCCTAAAAAACAAGGGTCATAAATTTATGATCTGGAGTTTAAAAGAGTTTTAAACACTAAAGCCAAGTGAAATCCTTTAAACTCTTGATCGTCAAAAATTATCAGTGTCAGGACTGCTACTCTTTCTCGAAAATTCTTGTTTTGGATTTAATTTTGAAAAATAATATATTAATTTTAAAAAATTAGACTAACAAGATCTCATTCATTTAATTGTTCAAATGAATGAGCACAACACCACAAGCACTGAAACTATCCCAAAGAATAGACACATTACTAGATAATGAAGCTCAATTAAATAAACTAATGAATTCATGACATCAATTTGTTCTTCGAAAATCTTTTTAATGTTGACTGACAAGTTATTCTATCTAATATAAAAATTAGATAAGGTTTATAATATCTCGTTTTTTAAAGCTCCTTATAGGGGTAAACTCCTATAGTTAATTACATCTCAAATGACTAAAGTCATTTAAAAAAACTATCGATTTAGATCAGAGGAATTTGTCTTCAAGAATATCAAAGCTTAGGGTTTCAAGGTCGAACAGGGAATGAAATAAAAGTAAGAACAATTTGTTTTAGGAATCTAAAGAAAGAAAAGTAGGAGATGTTACAGATTCAAATGAAAACCTCAGTGACTTCCCAAACTATCCAATTGTGTGACTTTAATTTTGAGAAATATTTCATCCTGCTAATTTTATTATTTAGGATTTACATCTACATGACACGGTCATACAAATAGCCTGGAAGGTAAAATGGTTTATGTCATAACGAATGACAAACTCAGAGTCTAAGGTGAGTTAGGACTTAGTTTTCACTATATGACTGTGCAAACGCTTAAAGATAAATTGAAGATTTACATTGTACTAAATGAGCTACCTTAAAATCCAATGACTTGTTGTTTACTTCAAATGAAGGTTTAGTTGGTATAGACTGATTTTGCTATTGTAGAGTGTCGTCCTCCATCTGCTTAGCTTGCTCCGAGCTCCTTGTTGATAGCTACTCCAAGTTGAGTATTTTGTCTTTTGTTTTTATTTCAATTATGGTTAATCTAATTAATTAAAATATATGCGTTTGGGTTTGTTAGTGATCCACTCTAGGTAAACCAGCTACTGTTTTCTATCCTAAAAGACTTGCAATAATATAATTAATTGGAAAAGTAAAAGAGTAGTAAGGGAAATGCTGCAGTAAAACTGCTGGAAATATATAAATGAGCGTACCTGGGCCTCTGCTACCGTTGCATGGTTAGTATCATAAAACATTATATAGTTACATTAATTTTATGTAAATTGTGAGAAAAATAGAGCGAGAAAAACACGAAAACCCCATATGAGGAAAACAAATCGTAAGAAAGCACGAGCAAGAAAAATAAAACCCGTAGCCACATATGAAAGATTAGATTAAATGTAAAACTTTGGTGAACGTAGGGGCTCAGATCTGGGTTCTGTGCTTCCAACTTTGGACCGAATCTATTGAAAAAACCATCTCATTAGAGGATGCTCTAGTCTAACCAAGATGATTAACCAGTTGACTTTCATAATTTTGTATTTAAAAATCTTTTAATTTTTCATGCATCTAATATACCTTGTTTAATAGTCAAAAGAGGTGATATTTTGGGAAAATCATATTTTAAATATATTTCAAAAATTTAGAATATCCACGAGTTAATCATCCTGATCAGACTGAAAATGCTGACAACCTATGAGTGTAAGAGGTAAATTATTACCCAGTGTTGGTGAACAATATTATTAGTCCTATCCCCTTTCTCGAAAGATCCTTGTGTTAGGAGATACTATTCTAAAAATTCCACTTCGTATCCCTTGTTTAGCACACATAAGCATTGCTCTCATTGCACTTACCACCTAAACGTCACACTTACACCACTCTAATGATTCATAGGTGGCCATACCAAATATCCTCAGTTGCTCAAAGGGGTTTAAATACTTTATCCAAAGCTCATACCCTTGAGTGTTGGGTTATTAATATAGGTTAAGTAGTGTCAGGGTATTTCTAATGATTGATGAGTTATCAGGTCTCGAGTTATAACTTGGTGGGTCCTTAAGAATTTTATGTTAATGTAGTTGTTGTTACACTTTGAAGATAATTTCTCTAAAAAAATTGTGACAGACTCAAAGGTCCTCTAAAGAATCCATAATCTTACAACAATGTTCAGAGGATAACTCTAAACAAGCTTAGGGTCTCTAGATTACATTAAGTTCATTCTGGCTTTTTTAGACTATTAATTGAATCATCCAAGTTAAATTAATGTCTTTCAGTTGTGCTCAGTATATATCTTAATTAACCCATGAGTAGGCAGAGGCTGCTTGTCTCTTTAGGGTTTTGAATGGGTGGTCACCTCTAGGGTGAGCCCAATCATTTAACTGGGCTGGTAGTGTTTAAGATGAGTTATGTTCTTTCTTTTCTAATCTCTTTATATATATTTAGATCAATTCTAGCTCACTACCAAGCTCTTATATCTCTTATGGGTATATTGGTAATTTTAAAAGGTTAAGTGAAATGGAGTTGATTCCTATTGAACTATTGAATTAGGCCTAACCATTGATTTGAGGCTTCAAATTAAGTAATTATTGTCTTGATATCTCATGCCCCATCACTGTTGTCTTCAAATTAGTGATTTTTCTTCAAGAGTTTAGAGTTTTTGTGGTGAGATTAAGTGTGAAATTTTCTCTAAGAGTGTTGGAGAAGGAGAAAAGTGAGAGATTTCTTCTTCTTACATTTCCTAGGAGAGGCTATAAAGGATTTGCTTTGAAAAAAGTTTCAGATAAGTGTTGTTTGTTTTTTAGTGTTGTGTGAACATTCTTTTATATATGAAATTTGTGTTTTATTATATTTTTCTCATGAAGTTTGAGTAATCTTCTTCATCTTTCTCCCTACTATGAGATATCGTGAAATTGAGAGATAATATGGATGTGCTAATAATAAAATATAAAATAAATTGTGATGATTTTTCAACTCCGAACTTAATTTACTTTTTGATCTGGCCAATTAAATTTTTAAATGTGTTGTGAAACATATGATCTAAGAAATGGAGTATGAGTTCTACAACAGAGTGAAGATCACATTTGATTCCATGAAAGAGTATTTCGTTCCTGGAATTAAGTGCAAATAAATAGGAAAATATACGTTGTTAGGTGTAAAATTGGAGATTTTAGGGTGACAAACTAAAATCCCCAATTTGATCTTAGTATTTAAAAACTAAGGCGAGAGTTAGCCTTCAGGTGAAGGGAAGTGGGAGCCAGTATCCTCCTAGTATAGCCACAGATTTAGGGACTAAACCTAGGATTAACAAATAATTTTCTATAACACTGTATCAGAGTAGAGAATTAAAATTGCTTCTATTTGACACAATACATATTAAAACCATTTATCTCATCTCATTTTACCAAAATCTCATTGTAGTGGGAAAGATATTTTTTTTACATAAGAAATCTCATCACATCAACATAGTTTAGTAATTATTGTTTAAACTTTGCATTTTAGTTTTGTTAGAAGTTAAATAATTTAGTTTTATTAGCATCTTACAAATTCGAAATTAGTGACAGTAATTTCATTTGATTTCTGTGAATTTCCTAGTTAATTTATCACTTCAAATTTAAACCTTCTCCATGGGATTAATATTTGGAGCTTAAATAGAAAGTCATTTATTACTTGAAAATGATACATATACTTGTGTAGATTCCCAACATTAATTACTTAAATTTCTTAATCATAAATATTGCATCAAGTTTTTGGCGCGGTTGCATAGCGGGGTCAAACTTATATAAATTTTACACAACTATATATTCTCGGGATCAAGTTTTTCGCGCCGTTGTCAGGGAAGCTAACGGTAAATTAAATAAATTTGGTAAATTAGGAAATTTAGAGATAAAAATATACAAATACAAAATATCAAAAAAATTATAAAATAAAAAATCCAAAAATAAATAACTATATATTTAAGAATATTTTTAAGAAAATTTTCCTTATTATATTTGTTTATGCGAAAAATTGGATTTGAAGGTTTAGTACCTTACGATTTATAATTTGAACGTACTATAAGAAAAATTCAAAAACAACAAAAAGAAATTAAAAATTTAAACAAAATGGCGAATAACTTGGATAATCAAATAAATGAAAATCGACAGAGACCTTTAAAAGATTATGCTAATCCGACAGCAGATGAACTTCATTTGATTATTCAGAATCCTGATATTGCTGCTAATTCATTTGAGCTTAAACCTACTATTATTCAAATGATATAAAATAATCAGTTTGGAGGAGCACTTACTGAAGATCCTAACTTACATCTTGCTAGTTTTCTTGAAATTTGCGCTACTTTTAAATATGATGGAGTGTGTAATGATGCTGTTAGGCTTAGAATTTTTCCTTTTTCATTAAGGGATAAAACCAAAGCTTGGTTAAATTCATTAGCACCTGGATCTATCAGAACTTGGGGAGAACTATCACAAAAATACTTGGCTAAATATTTTCCACCCTAAAAAATTGCTAAGCTTAAAAATGATATTACATCTTTTTGTCAGTTTGAAGGGGAATCAATATATGAAGCCTGGGAAAGATTTAAAGATCTTCTTAGAAAATGTCCGCACCATGCTTTACCAGATTTGTTAATAATTCAGACATTTTACAATGGATTAGTGGGATCACTTAGATCTATTATTGATGTTGCTGCAGGTGGATCACTAATGTCAAAACCTTTTGATGAAGCATACTCTTTAATCGAAGAAAAGGCTACTAACAATTTTCAATGGCCCTCTGTAGACTTTATAGTATCGGATATGGAGGAAGACAAATAGATTCCTATTATTTTGGGGAGACCATTCCTTGCAATAGAGAGAGCTGTGATTGATGTGCAAAAAGGAGAATTAATAATTACTGTTAATGATCAAGAAATAACATTTAATATAGCAAAATCTATGAAATATCCTGCAATAAAAAAAGACAATGAATGTTTCAGGATGGAATTAACTGATTATTTGAGTAATGAGCAGTTTAAGGATGACTTTGAAGATAAATTAAAGCAAGGAGATTTTTTTGAAAATAAGGACGAAATAAAAGAAGAGGATTTGGATTATATTCAGGACAAATTTGAAACTTTAGACTTGTTGGAAGATGATAAAAAACATCTTAATCCTTCAAGTATTAAACCACCAAAATTTGAATTGAAGATATTACCTACCCATTTAAAATATGTATTTTTAAAAGAGTCATCTACATTGCCTGTTATTGAATCTTCTGAGTTAATTGAAATTCAAGAACAAAAATGAATAGATATGTTGAAAAGATATAAAAAGGCTTTTGGATGGACTTTAGTAGATATTAAAGGATTTAATCCTTATATTTGTATGCACAGAATTCTATTAGATGAACAATACGAATCTAAAGTTGATCATCTGAGGTGATTAAACCTAATAATGAAACAAGTTGTTAAAAAAAGAAATTTTGAAATGGTTAGATATGGAATTATATATCTTATTTCAGAGAGTGCTTGGGTAAGTCCAATTCACTGTGTTCCGAAGAAAGGAGGCGTGATCGTTGAAGAGAATGAGAAAAATGAATTAATTCTAATAAGACAAGTTACTGGTTGATGAATTTGTATTGACTATAGAAAATTAAATATGACAACCAGAAAAGATCACTTTTTTTACCCTTTCTAGACCAAATATTGGAAAGATTGGCTGAAAATAAATATTATTGCTTTTTAGATGGATATACCGATTATCACCAAATTCTAATTGCTATAGAGGATAAAGAGAAAACAACATTTACAAGCCCATATGAAACATTTGCTTTTAGTAGAATGCCTTTTGGACTACGCAATACACCTGCAATATTTCAAAGATGTATGATTTTAATTTTTAGCAATTTCATTGAACATGGAATAGAAGAGTTTATGGATGATTTTTCTGTATTTGAAACTTCATTTGAATTATGTTTAAATAATTTAGAAGAATTTTGTTAAGTATGTGAAAGAATAAACCTAGTACTATATTGGGAAGAATATCAATTTATGGTTGTAGGAGGCATTGTACTTGGGCATAAAATTTCTGAAAATGACATGGAAGTAGATCCTTAAAAAATTCAAGTTATTGAAAAATTACCGCCTCTTACTTATGTTAAAGGGTAAGAAGTTTTCTAGGATGCTGGTTTCTATATACACAACATAAAAATTTTTTCGAAAATTATTAAGCTATTATGCCAACTTTTAGAAAAAGATACAAAATTTTATTTTAAGGAGGAATGCATAAAAGCATTTGCATTATTGAAAGAAAAATTAATCATTAATAGTTCCACCTGATTAGGAAAAATCATTTGAAATAATGTGCAATGCTGGTGATTATGCAATTGGGGCTGTTTTAGGAAAAAGACACAACAAAGTTTTTAAAGTAATATATTATGCTAGTAAAACTCTAAATGATGCTCAAATTAACTACACTACTATTGAAAGAGATTTACTAGTTATTGTTTATGCCTTTGATAAATTTAGACCTTATTTAATTGGAACTAAATGTATAGTGCATACAGATCATTTTGCTATTAAATACTTGATGCAAAAGAAGGATGCTAAACCAAGATTAATTAGATGGATACTTCTATTGCAAGAGTTTTATTTTACATAGTTGATAGAAATGGAAACGATAATCAAATAGCTGATCATTTGCCTAGACTAGAAAGAGAAATATTAACTAATTTTGCAAATGAAATTTTAGAAAATTTCTCTGATGAACAATTATATAGTATTGATGAAATGAATGTATCATGATATGCTGATATAGTAAATTATATTGTAAGTGATATCTTACCACCTGACATTAAAAATCCCCAATTAAAAAAAAATTATATATGATTCAAAATTCTATTTTGGGATAACCCATATTTATATAAATAATGTAAATATCTAAATATTAGAAGATGTATGCCTTATGAGGAAACTCAATTGATAATTGAAAGATGCCATGATTTTGAATTTGGAGGAGATTTTGGAACAAATAGAACAACATATAAGATTTTGCAAGCTGGATTTTATTGGCCTACTCTTTCTAGAGACGTTAATCGATGTCAACGAGTAGAAAATATTTCTAGAAGAAATGAAATGCCTCTAAATTACACATTAGAAGTTAAAATTTTTGATGTGTAGGGATTATATTTTATTGGACCATTTGTGCCTTCATTTGAAAATTTATATATATTACTTATTGTTGATTATATGTCCAAATGAATTGAAGCTATTACTATACCCAGATGTCATACTCAGAGTGTTTCTAAATTTTTAATTAAAAATATTTTTACAAGATATGGAATGCCGAGAGTAATTATTACTGATGGAGGATCTCATTTTAGGAATAAGAGAATCAAAAAATTGATTAAGAAATATGATATTGTGCATAAATTCTCTACTTATCATCCTCAGACTAGTGGTCTAGCAGAGATATCAAATCATGAAATTAAACAAATTTTAGAAAAAGTTGTAATTCTCTATAAATTGGATTGGTCTGCTAGATTAGATACTATATTATGGACATACAAAACTGCTTATAAGTCTCCTATAAGAATGTCACCCATATAGACTTATTTTTGGAAACAACATGTCACTTACCAGTAGAATTGGAGCATAAAGCATTTTAGGCTATTAAGGAATTTAATTTTAATCTAAAAGATGCTAGTGAGAAAAGATTATTGCATCTCAATAAACTTAAGAAGATTAGAAATGAAGCGTATGATAATGCAAAAATATATAAGGAGAAAATGAAAATATAACATGATCAGAATATTTTTAAGAAGAAGTTTGAACATGGACAAGAAGTTTTATTATATAATACAAGATTGAGATTATTTCCAGAAAAAATAGAAATCCAGATGGTTACGACCATTTAAAGTGATTAAAGTCTATCATTATGGAACTATTGTTATTAAAGATCCTAACACTGAAAAGATATTTAAAGTTAATGGGCATCGATTGAAAATTATTATGAAGGACACCTACCACAATTTAAAGAAGTTTTAATGTTAAGTCAACCCAACTAAACAGATAGTACGTCAGGCTGACGACGTTAAACAAAGCGCTTCATAGGAGGCAACTTATATATATATATATATA
>NEWO01000428.1:397168-439501 GCA_003013225.1 Phalaenopsis aphrodite | reverse complement strand
TATATATATATATATATATATATATATATATATATATCTATGTATTACTATTTTGTTTGATAAGTGTTTTATATATTAGGACATAATAATCCTACACAATTTTATATAATATAAATTAAGACAAATATTGACATTGGAAAAAAATTTGGAATCGAATTGAAAAAAAATGTAAAGTCGCATTTTGGCCTCTGGCTTTCAATTTTCAAATTCAATGGCTTCCAATTCCAGATATACTTTCAATTATGGAGTTTTTAATAGAAGAAAGTTTATTAGTTTTGACACGCAGAGATAATACGATAAAATTATTATGAAGAAGAGATTGATCAAGGAAAGAGGTTTTGTAAATCATGGATTGGTTAATCCAAGTTCTTCGATTGATAAAATCTATGATCAAAGATATTGAGAAGGTTTGTGTTGCACTACCGCTGTAGTTGTTGTACCAGTGGTGAAGGAATTTTATGCTAACTTACATGAAATTACCCTAGGAGTAGTCTACGTACGAGATAAGGCTGTACCATTTACTTCAACAAGAATTTACGAGTTGTATATGATAGAAAATGTTCTAATTTGTCATTATACAAATTTTATCCCCACTAGAGATTTGATGCAAGATGTTTATAATTTTCTGACGGATGAAAGTGATATTTGGGAAATGTGAGATGAGGGATATGTTAGTTTCTCTACTTCATCACTTAATCCAACATCGAAGCAACGACATTTCTTCATTTATGAAAAATTACTCCCTACCATGAAGATTAGTAGAGTCACCAAAGAAAGTGCTATTTTAATTTATTGCATTCAAATGGAAGAACCCATTGATATAGGATCTATCATTTTTAAATCTATTATGGTTATTATTATGAATGGGCCAATTTATGGACTTGGGCATCCTTCTATAAGTTTCCTACATTGCAATCAAGCTCAAGTTCCATATGAAAGTTGGGAAAAAGTTTTATTACCTTGGGAGCCCATGATTCCTATTGATTATAATTATGTTGGGAATGAGAATGAAGCATTACATGCTGTTTTGGATCATTCATCACATGCTTCAACTCCATTAATGCCACCAACAGTTGAAAGTTCACTTACTTTGGAAAAGAAATTGAAGAAAATTGAAAGAGAACTTTAGAGTATTACGAATGCAATAGGAGATCTTAAGTACCTTCTCGATCACCTAGATTAGAGGATGAAGGAGAATTTTGATCATACTAGAACATTTGAAGCAGGAATAGTGCAGATGGTTAATGAAAAATGATAGATCGAAGAAACTTCGACTGATCAATTCCCGTACCAACCCTTCTACAATTTGTACGTCCATTACCAATCTATGGGAGATATTAGAGGAGGAGAAAGTACTGAAGATGAGGCAAATTGAAGAATTTAATTACTGTCCTAGTTTAAAATATTTATGTATTTAATGTAATTGTGTGGATTTAATTTAGTTTGCTTTGCTTTAGAATTATGAACTTTGATTGAGTGTATAGTTTTGTGTCAGCGTTTAGTGTTGTGGCTTGATTTCGTTGCCGATTTATAATTTAGTTTCCTATATGAGTGTAAAAGTGTGATTAGAAAAATGTATTTGTAAGAAGTGTATTTTTATATATAAAAGTTAGTTTGTAGTTATTTGTGAAAATGTTTGTTTGTGAATTACTGTTAGATAAAAAATTGTGTTTAAAAATACTAAAAGACTTTGGAGAAAATTGAAAAGAAATTCAAAATTGAAAATTTTGAAAAATGAAATTTTAAGGCCTTCAGCGCCAACGGTGCTGGCATGGTTGATCCCGATTTTTATATGTAAAAATCTATGAAGTTGACACCACAACGACGCCAAAAACTTGATCCCGATTTTTATATGTAAGGATTTATGAAGTTGACACCACTATAGTGCCAAAAACTTGATCCTTATGTGAATTGTAAGTTGTGTAAAATATATATAATATAGGGGATTAATAATAGGATTCTACGCAGGTATATGTATCATTATCAAGTAATAATGAATTTTCTGTTTAAGCTCCAAATATTGATCGCACGGGGAAGGTGTAAGTTAGCAATGATAAATTTTATCAGGAAATTTACAGAAAATCAAACAAAATCACTAGCACTAATTTTGAATGTTAAGATATTAACCAAACTAAGTTACTTAACTATTAGCAAAATGGAAATGCAAATTTTAAATAATAACTACTAATCTACTGATTATGTTTTTGTAATGAAGATTTCTTATGTGAAAAAGCAACCTTCCGACTGTAATGAAATTTTGGTGAAATGCGATGAGATAAATATTTATAATATGTATTGTGCCAAATAGGAGCAATTTTAATTTTATACTCCGATACAGTTCATAGAAAATCATTGGTGAAACTTAGGTTTAGTCCCTAAATCCGTAGCTAGGCAAGGAGGATAGCGGCTCCCACTTCCCTTCGCCCGAAGACTAACTCTCGCTTTACTTTTTAAACACTAAAACCAAATTGTGGATTTTAGTCTGTCACCCTAAATATTCTTCAATTCTACACCCAACAAAGAATATTTCTCTATTTATTCGCACTTAATTTCTTGAATGAATTTCTCCTTCATGAAATCAAATGTGACCCTCACTCTATTGTAGAACTCATACTCCATTTCCCGGATCATATGTTTCACAACATATTTTAACAAATCAATTGACCAGATTGAAAAGTAAATTAAGTTCGGAGTTGAGAAATCATCACAATTTATTTTATATTTTAATTATGGCACATTCATTTTATCTCTTCATTTCACCATATCTCAGAGTAGGGGGAAAGATAGAGGGAACTACTCAAACTTCATGAGAAAAATATGAGAAAACACAAATTTCATATATAAAAGAAAGTTCATACATCACTAAATAAACAAACAAACTTATGTGGAACGCTTTCTCAAAGCAAATCCTTTATAGCCTTTCCTTAGAAATGCAGGAAGAAGAACTCTCTCACTTTTCTCCTTCTCTAATACTCTTACAAAAAGTTTCACACTAAATCTCACCACAAAAACTCTAAACTATCAAAGCAAAATTACTAATTGACTCAAATATGGTGGTGGAATGAAAATGGATTGTGAAAATGTGGCGTGGTGGAACGTTGTAGAGTGAAAAATGAACGTAGAGGAGATCCTTTTTTGATGAAATTTGGCTCCAAATAAAGCTCAAGGTTGGTTCTCCAAGAGGTGCCTCCAAAAACTCTTCAAAAATTGTTCAACTACATCGAAACTTCTAGAAACGGGGCCTTTGGCGTCGTCAACGCTAGTCTTGGGCCGTCGGCGCTGAGTAAAAATTCTCCAGCTTCTGGTTGTTCTACGCCGTCGACACTGACCTTGGCGCTGTCGGCGCTGAGTATTTCCTTAAAAATGTCATTTTGACTCCAAATTTCATCATTTTTGCTTTTTTTTTTTGGCTTTAAGCCCTAAAAATCAACAACCTATAAGAAAACATCAAAACACCTTCCATCAAAGTGCAATATCACAAAAAATAAGCATAAAACATGAGTTTAAAAATGCATATATTTTCGGTGTATCAAAATCCCCCAAACTTACATGTTACTTGTCTTTTTCTTTTCTTTTTTTATTTTCTTTTTATGAGGATTATTATATTTGGATAGCCTTTAATGATTTTGAACTTCACTATCCGCTTCATAAAGTTAAAAACTTTTTACATTTCTTTACTTAACAAATTTATATTAACTTAAGGATTTCATAAAGTTTAATCCTTTTCATTTTACGTGAATCTTTTAAGATTTTTTTAATATTTAAAAAATACAAATTTTCTTTACTAAAAATAGAATAACATAGTCTTATTCTCTTTTACAAAATATCTTAGCTCCTAGAATTAACCTTTATTATTGAAAATTTTTACTTAAATTTACTATATATTTATAAACAAAAATATAGTTATCTATAGTTAACCCTTAATACCAAAGATCATGTTAGCTTTAAAATTTTGGAAATTTAGTTAAATGAGGACAAATAAAATTAAGTTCTTTCTCTTTTTTTAAAAATAATTTTTCTTCTTGCCCCCTAAACTTAAATTTTTAAAAGGATTTTTTTTCTTACATGAAAAACTTTAAAAATCAAGGGTGAAAGAAAGAATTAAATACATAAAAAAAAATTCATACCTGTTGGAGATTCTGATTTTTGAACATAAATTTTGAAATACTGCAGGTGCTAATATGAAAACTACAAGGATATCACATAATACATATAAAATTTGTTGAGAAAGAGCTAATCATAATGCATAACAAACAACTGAAAATAACAACAGAACTAAATTAAATTCTAAAAATGAAAACAGTTTTTCACAATACAGTTTCACATAACTTAACAACAGAGTCTCAACAAAAACATAACACAAACTATACAATCACACAGTACAAACACATACAAACAAACAAACAAAAAGAACACTAGTCATCATCTTCCTTATCATCAACATCTAACTTCTGCTGATGATATGGAGTATAAGTAGGGTGAATAGGGAACTGAACTGTATGGTCACCCCTCAGGTATCTCACTAAATCATCATCATAAGCGGCGTCATACTCAAATTTATGGTGAATAAGATCATCAGTGTGAGCATTTATGGCCTTCATATTTTGCATCCTATGATCCATCCTCAAAATTTATCCCTGCTGAATCATCATCTGGTCCAAAAACTCCATATTGCAGTGGTCACTTGAAGTAGGCTCATTAAAAGTAGGGGTTCTATAAGTAGAAGGAATATCCCTGACCTGTCTTCTAGATCTCCAATCAACATGGGACTGATAAATCTTGATGTTGGCAAGCCTAATCGGTCTCTGAGGCTCAATCCTCTCCTCATCAGGTCTGAAATCAACTCCTGCATGCTCAAAAAGTGTGTAAATGAGAGCAGGGCGTGCCAATCCACCAGTGGTCTCTCCTAGAGCAATAGATCGAATGTTCATATAAATGATAGAGCCTACATTTATATCCATCACTTGCTGAAAACAAAAGTTCAGGATGGCTATATCCTTGGTCACTTCACTATGATGGTTTGTTGGAATCATCCTCCCAGAAATAAAATAATGTCAGACCTTAGACACTACATTTAACACAGTAAGGAGAAAGTTAACTTTAACTCCATTATTTATTTTCTTTCTCACTAGTTAGAAAAGAAATAACTTCATCTAAGGCTTGATCTGTAGCAGAAAACGAATGATACTAGCATCTATAAACATCTTCTAATTGATAAAACTCATTAATTTTTCTTGAGGTAAAGTCCACCCTTTTTCCTCGAAAAATAATAAAATCATCAGAAGCCTCTGGAAGGTTGGCATAAAATTCCATCACAATCCCAACTATCGCATCGATAGTAAAATATCAGAAGTTTCCCTACTATCGAGCGAAAATCAATCGTTCAACTTCTCCTCCCATATTTTGAAAACCTCGGTACTGAATCACTTTTTTATTTTCTTTAAGACTATGAAATCGAGCACTGGCTTTAAAGCTAATAAACCTTTGCTCGTCATATTCTACTTTCCTTTTGCTTGATCTAGGTGCCATAGGAAATCTAGAAAAAATTGAAAAAAAATGAATAAATTCCAAAATTCTGAAAATCAAAATGTAAATCACTTTAAACTTAAATCCACTAAGTAAGAGTTCTTCACCAAAGCATTTTCTTAAATTCTCTCAAAAAAATTTCAAAATTTCGGATCTACTCAATGTGAGAAAAATCTTTGGTGAAAATAAAAAATTTTTACTTTATAGTGTAGCTCTTACCTAGAGAAGATGAAATTCAAAGTTCCTTTGCCTCTAAATCGCCTCAAATCTTCCCAAAATTAAGCCCTAGTTGCAAAACCAAAGGTTGAAGGTGTCTTAAGGGGTAAAAAAGGAGGTTTTTGATGAAAATTGTGAATTAAAGGGTTAATTGGTTGCTCTCGGGTTGAAGGCGCCGTCAGCGCTAATGTCAGCGCCGGCGGTGCTAGAGCACCAAAATTCCCTAGTTTGATTTTCAAAATTTCAATTTCCTTTCAATTTTCTCCAAAGTTTTTAGTATTTTTAAACACAAATTTTTATCTAAATTCATAAATACACATTTCACAAACAACAACAAACTGTCTTTTATATATGAAAATACATTTTTTACAAACACATTTCACAAATCACAAATTCACACTTATTAAGCAATCTAACTATAAATCAGTGCTAAAATCAAGCCACAACACTAACAACTGACACAAAACTATACACATAATCAAAGTTCAACATTCTAAATAAAAAACAAACCAAATCAAACCTAAACAAATCCACACAATTACACTAAACACATAAACACTTTTAAGCTAGTAGAGAGTTCACAATCTTCAATCATTCAGCCTCATCATCAGTACTTTCACCTCTTCTAATATCTCCCATAGATTGGTAATGAATATATAGGTTGTAGAAAAATCAGTATGAGAATAAATCTGTCAAATTTTTTTCGATCCACCCCTTTTCTCTAAACATCCGAACTAATCCTGCTTAAAAAATTCTAGTGTGATCAAAATTCTCTTTCATTCTCCAATTTAAATGATCAAATGAGTACTTGAGATCTCCCACTGCATTCATAATACTCTAAAGATCTCTTTCAATTTTCTTCAATTTCTTCTCTAAAGCAAGCAAACTTCCAACTGCTAATATTTTGATTTCAATTGTGTAATATTATCTACTAATATATTGATTCCAACTGCTAAGAGATCTTTAGACATATCTTTCGACTTAATTTATAGTAAATGAAATTGTGTAATATTATTATCTACTAATATATAAGACACTTAACAAACTAAATAGTAATACATAGACATATAAGTACGTGTTGCCTCCCGCAAAGTACTTGGTTTAACGTCGTCAGCCCGACATACCATTTGTTTAGTTGGGTTGAATTATCATTAAAGCTTCTTTAAATTGAGGTATGTGTCCTTCATAATAGTGTTTCAAACGATACCCATTAACTTTAAATATCTTTCTTGTGTTAGGATCTTTAATCACAACAGTTCCATAATGATAAACTTTAATCACTTTAAATGGTCATAACCATCTTGATTTCAATTTTCTTGGAAACATTCTCAATCTTGTATTATATAATAGAACTTCTTGTCCAGGTTCAAATTTCTTCTGAATAATCTTCCGATCATGCCATATTTTCATTTTCTCTTTATAGATTTTTGCATTATAATATGCTTCATTTCTAATCTCCTCAAGTTCATTGAGTTGCAACAATCTTTTCTCACCAGCAGCTTTTAGTTTAAAATTAAATTCCTTAATAACCCAAAATGCTTTATGCTCTAATTCTACAGGTAAGTGACATATTTTTCCAAATATCAGTCTGTATGGGGACATTCCTATATGAGTCTTATAAGCAGTTCTATATGCCCATAATGCAATATTAAGTCTAGCAAACCAATCCAATTTATAAATATTTACAACTTTTTTCTAAAATGCGTTTAATTTCACAATTTGATATTTCTGCTACACCACTAGTCTGAGGATGATAAGCAGTAGAGAATCTATGCATAATATCATATTTCTTAATTAATTTTTCGATTCTCTTATCCCTGAAATGAGATCCTCCATCAGTAATAATTACTCTTGGCATTCCATATCTTGTTAAAATATTTTTAATTAAAAATTTAGAAACACTCCTAGCATCAAATCTAGGTACAACAATAGCTTCAATCCTTTTGAACATATAATCAACAAAAAAATAATATATATAAGTTTCCAAATGAAGGCATAAATGGTCCCATAAAATCTAATCCCCACACATAAAATTTTTTAACTTCCAATGTGTAATTTAGAGGCATTTCATTTCTTCTAAATATATTTCCTACACGTTGACAGCGATCGCATGTTTTAATATATTCATTAACATCGTTGCATTGTAAGGATTTATGTGTTCTGAAATGTCCTCCAAATTTAGAATCATGGCATCTTTCAATTATCTGTTGAGTTTCTTCATTAGGTTCACATCTTCTAATAATGAGATCTTTACATTATTTATATAAATATGGGTCATCCCAAAAATAGACTTTTGAATCATATATAAACTTCTTTAATTGTGCATTTTTTATATCAGGTGGTAAAATATCACTTACAATATAATTACTATATTAGAATACCACGGTACATCCATTTCATCAATACTATATAATTGTTCATCAGGGAAATTCTCTAAAATTTCATTTGTAAAGTTAGTTAATATTTATATTTCTATTCTAGACAAATGATCAGCTATTTGATTATCATTTCCCTTTCTATCAATCTCGGTAAAATCAAATTCTTGGAATAAAAGTATCCATCTTATTAATCTTGGTTTAACATCCTTCTTTTGCATTAAATATTTAATAGCAGAATGATCTGTATGCAAAATACATTTAGTTCCAATTAAATAAAGTCTAAATTTATAAAAGGCATAAACAATATCTAATAACTCTCTTTTAGTAGTAGTATAATTAATTTAAGTTTTATTTAGAGTCTTACTAGCATAATATATAACTTTAAAAACTTTGTCGTGCCTTTGTCCTAATATAACCATAATAGCATAATCACTAGCATAACACATTATTTCAAATGGTTTTTCCCAGTTAGGTGGTACTATTATAGGTGCAGTGACTAATTTTTTCTTTAATAATTCAAATGCTTTTATGCATTCTTCATTAAAATCAAATTTTGTATCTTCTTCTAAAAGTTGGCATAGAGGCTTAGTTATTTTTGAAAATTTTTTTATGTAGCGCCTGTAAAAACCTGCATGTCCTAGAAAACTTCTCACCCCTTTAACATCAGTAGGCGGAGGTAATTTTTTATAACTTGGATTTTTGAAGGATCTACGTCCATGCCTTTTTCAGAAATTTTATGCCCGAGTATAATACCTCTTGCAACCATAAATTGACATTTTTTCCAATTTAATACTAAATTGACTTTTTCACATACTTCCAAAACTTTTTCTAAATTATTAAAGCATAAATCAAATGAAGTCCCAAATACAGAAAAATCATCCATAAACACTTATATTCCTTGCTCTATAAAATTACTAAAAATTGACATCATACATATTTGAAATGTTGTAGGTGCATTGCATAGTACCAAAGGCATTCTACGAAAAGCAAATGTTCCATATATGCTTGTAAACATTGTTTTCTCTTGATCCTGTAGAGCAATTGGAATTTGGTGATAACTGGTATATCCATCTAAAAAATAATAATACTTATTCCTTGCCAATCTATCCAACATTTGGTCTAGAAAGGGTAAAGGAAAGTGATCTTTTTTGGTGGTGTTGGCGCTATTTCGGGGGTTGGAGGGGAGTTGCCCGTAAGAAGCTTTCGGCTGCCGGAATTGAAATTTTGTTGCCCGCTTCGGAAGGACATTGAATTATGAAATCAAACTGACCCCATATTTTTCATAGTTTAAAATGAAAGAGCACTGTACCTCAAATCCTGTATCTATCCCGAAGGATAAACACAAGACTTGAGGATGAGGCTCGATCAAATAAACTAAGGAAAGTATGACGTCCGTCTGGTCTGCGAAACCGTTGTATTTTCTGACAAATTACCCTATTTAATATACAAGATTAAATAGGGTTTATATTAAGTTGGGTTCGGACATGCTTCCTATAAGGGAAAGCCCCTATAGTTAATTACATCTTAAATGACAAAAGTCACCTAAGAAAGACTCTCGATAAAAATAAAGAAAAAATTATCTTCAAGAAATTTCAAAGGGTAGGACTCTTCAATGTGATCAGACATAGAGGTGTGAAAGGAGATTAACTCAAATTTGGAACATTTTATTATAATCCAAAGGAGGAAGAACTTGGGGAGGTCAGGGATCTAGAGGCAAACCTCGGTGACTTCCCAAGCTATCATAATATTTGGCTTCAGTTCTGAGAAGAAATTTTTAGGTGTTTCATCCTGCCAATTTTATTTATTAGGGCTTACATTCGTGTGAAATGATCACACAAATAGACTGAAAGATATGAGGATTTAGGTTGTAACAAATGACGACCTCGGAATCCTAAGACGAGTTAGGGCTTGTATTGTATAAAAGAGCTATGCAAAGGCCTAAAGATAATGTGAGGATTTACGTTGCATAAGCAAACAACCTTGAAGTCCTATGACTTTGTTGTTTAAGTCTAAAGAAGGAAGATTGGTTTAGCTGGGGAAGACAGGTTTTGCTGTTGAAGATGGCCGTGCTCCCCACCATGCTATCTCCAAGCTCCTTACCGTGACGAGTTTGAGTTATCTAGTGTGTCGAGTTATGATGTCAAATCAGGTGGCCCTATGGTTGAAGTTCTTTAAATTTTATGAGGGCATATTAAAGTTTATTAGAGCGACACCGATTAGGATCCTACGGTTCCCTCGTTCCGGCACCGCTATTTTATATTGGATTCACTTAGTCCAAATGAACTTACAAAACTCAACTTAATGAGTTCCATAATTTCATTTAGACCATGGGAAGCCTCGTTATCAACCGTAGGTTACCTCCTCTGAGGGATTCCCGATCATCCAATAGAGATGTCTTAATTTAGTTGAAGTTTTAGTTTTGTGTGATGTTTGTGATTAAATTTTGAGTTGTTTTATATTTTGAATGTTGTGGCGGTGAATTTTATCTTGGTTGATTTTAGTTTTGATTTTAGTTATGGTTTTGGTCATTTGGCTATGCTGATAGTTTTAGTTTTCATGCAGGGTGACATCACTATTTAGCATGCAAATTTGCAGGTATAAAAGTACACTATGAAAAAAACAATATGAAAGTACAAGAAAGACAACGCTAAAAACTATAAAAGTGTACCTGGCGAGTCTTCTCGTTCCACCACCTGAAACTTAAAATGCATGTTAAGGCAGTTTATGAAGAGCAGGAAAAGTAAAGTTTTGGTGATTTTCCTAACCCTATGTTGTATTTTAGTGAGTCCTTAAAAGTTTAATTAAGGATGATTTCATTGAGCAAAGTATATTAAGTTTAATAGACCTCTAAGGTATCCAACAAGTTAGGAGGAGGAAGCAGGTTCATGCCTCCCTCTCAGCAACTGGTGAAAAGCCTCAAGTCCATTTAAACTTATTATGTTGCTTAATGGTTCATCTTGTGAATACTTCTAATGCTCAATGAAAATTGATGTCTTAATTATCCCTAAGAAAGGGGTAATTATCATTTATCATTTAATTTGAAAATTATGTGAGTGAATTTCCTTAAAGGGCAAGTTAGTGTAATTTGAACACTTAGCCAAATTTTTAATCTTAATTGGGCTTAGTGGTGTTTCGAGGATGTTTGATTTAATTATGTTTATTTCTCTAATCCTTGTTTAGTCAATTTTGATTTGGCCTAAGTCACCACTAAGCCCTTAAGACCTAGGTGAGTGTCTTAATTAGTTTTTAAAATGTTAAGCTTTAAGTGGTCATGATTCATTATTTGAATTTTATTTAAAAATCAAGATAGGGGTATTAAATTGATTAATTATTGATTTCAAAATTCATACCTCTAAGTCCAAGATCATTTAATTTTATTAAACTTCCAAATTTTTAATGATTTAGAAATTTATTAACTTATCTTTATAATGAGGAAAGTGAAATTGGTTTCTACCAATTAAACCCTTATGTTTCAAGAATCAAATAAAATGATTAGGATCAGAGGTTACCCATTTCCCTCCTTAAATTAAGCCTAAATGTTAATTACGGCTAAATTTCTAAAATTACACATTTGCCCCTAAGACTCTAACACTTCATAATTTGTCAATTTCAATTCAAATGACTTTAAAATTTTTATACTACCTCATTCACGAGTCAATTAAGACATGAGAGGAGAAAATGTGATTTTTAAAAATTTAATTTAATTTATATAATTATTTTCATGCAAAAATAGAATTTTTCAAAGAAAATTCCTAACTTGACCAAGATAAATTTTAATCACTTGAAATTTTTACTAGAGGTAGACCTGGACCTGAGAAGTTTTTTAACAAAATTTCATAATTATTCGACTGTGTGATTTATTAGAATTATTTTAAGTTCTGGGCTATTTAATAAAAATAAAATATTTTAAATGGTGAAAATTAGGTTTTGTATTTTTGAAAAATCTCCCAAAGGTCAGAGAACTCAGAGGAGAGAATTTTATAATTTTTTGATTTTTTTTTGAACTTATTGGAATTATTTTAGTGAAAACTCATTTAGCTTTCAAAAAAAAAAAATATTTTTAAGCTTTGAAATTAAATATCTTTATTTAGAAAATCAAGAAAAATATTTTAAACTTTCTTAAGTGATTAGGAAGCAATTTAGAACATTTCTATGGGTTTTATTATCTTTATGATTTTTATGAATTTTTAATTATTTAAATATTTAAAATAGGCTAAAAATCAAGTTTTTATCCTAAATATTATTTTATTTTTATAAAATATCCCTAATCACAGAGAACTAAAAAAACTAAGTTTAATAACTTTTTGAGTGATATTTCTATTTTTAAAAATCATTTAAGTGTCAAAAGTGGTATTTATCTTTAAAAATCAACTTAAGTTATCAAATGAACTCAAAATATTTTGAAATTTTTATAGTGAGTTATCTAGGTCATAAACCATAGTGGAGATAAAAAAATCTAGTCATTTAAATGTTTATATTTTCCAAAATTAATTATTTTAGTGATTTAGTGTTTGTAAAATTTAAGTGCATTTTAAATGACTTGACCCATGTAATTATTTCCAAAAGCTCCTCTAGTCATAGTGAACCTTCCAAAATTTTCTTAGAATTTTTCTAATCAATAAGCTAATTTCAATGATTATTTTAAGGAAATATTATGCAAGATTTTGAAAAATATGGATCTCTGTACAGGAACCTCCTCTGACTTTGGAAAAATCAGGGATTGTTTCCCTTGGCAGAGGCTACAACATGCCAAAATTTCAAGCCAACGTGATGTCTCAATATGCATGGAGAATGAAATGATTCCAAATAATGTTTAATTAATTAAAAATATTTTATGCATCAAATGGACTTGAAATTTATTTCACATTATTCTCCTCTGTTCAGTGAGTAAGAGGGTATTTTTATTTTATTTTTGTGTTTTTTTACACAAAGTTATGGATTTTTGAAGTTTAGGAAATTTAAATAAATAGAAAAAGCCCTATTTTTCTACTTATCAATGCGGCACCATATAGATCCTAGGCAGCTCCAAAACTCCACGCGGCGCGCTCCTATTTGACATCGCCGTCCACACCAGTAGCCACGCGTCCCACTGTTTATGTAAAGAAGCGTTGTCCGACTTCATCTTAGCCATCCATTTGATACACCCGCGATCAGACGGTGCGTGGTCATCGTCCTCAATGGCTTAGGCCGAGAGCCGTCCACCTTCAAGGCTTGTGATCTCTCTCATTTCTCAACCAAATTAAGTGAATTCTTTTTTAAAATGCTCGTCTTAGTGAGACGAACACATCCATACGGTTAATGTGTCATGAAATTAAGCTCAAGTAAATGGAGAATCAAAATAGGCTCAGGAGGAGGAGAAGTTTTATACCTTTGCTTTGAGAAGGGAGGCTTCAATCAGAGGTGTTCGACACGTTCATTGGGGTCCAAGGAGGCTAGGGATTGAGTCCCTAGTCTTGTTGTAAGGCCTAGGTATGAATACGACCAAGCTCGATTTCAGGTGCTGGTTTAGAGCTATGGTGGAGGCTATTTCAGAGGGTAATTTGATGGGGCTTTGTCTTCTCTTGCTATTGTGAAGGTGTGGGCACAAGCAATTGAAGTTTGGTGGAGTTTTGAGAGATGTCCTGTTTCTGCCATAATTTCAAGCTCAAAATTAGGGTTACATAGGGAGAATTAAGGCAGTGAAGTGATTGGAATGGGTTGTAGAGGTCTCAAGGAAGCTCTGTGAGTAATTTGGGAAGCTTTCTTTGAGAAAACGTTTAGCACCCTCCCATGGCCGTGGAGGTGAGTTTTTATAAAAATGGCCATGGGGTGGCTCTCAGGGCACAAGCTTGGGTGCATTGTGGTGCTTAGGTGGAGGGCGGAGGAGCTCTTCAATTTGATTTGGATGAGCTGGCCTCTAGGTTTGATTTGGGTGAGGTGCCATGGGGGTGGCTCTCAGTTTTGAGCTTTTCCGGCCACTAGGCTGGCCAGTCGGCCAGGAGGAGGTGGTTAGGAGCTCAGGGAACCTAGAGGAATCCATCACAACAATTTAATGCAAATGTGCTTTGATTTGGCAAAGATATCTTAAGCATCTGTATTTTTGGGAATAAGTTCCCTTAATTTTGGGATCCTTTGGTCCATGGCTTGATTTAGGTGATTTCATGGTGTTTAGACTGGTCACTGAGTCCAACTAATTGCTGTGATGGAGTTAATTTGGGGACTTTAGGGTGGGTAGGTCACATTTAGTGCATGGGTCCAAGTGGGTGCAAATGACCAAAACTTAGGTTTGGGCTAGGTTAGCCATGTCAATTGGCCCAAATAAATATTGAATTTGGTGTAGATGATCATAAGGAACAACTTTAGTGAAGAATGGAAATAGTTTTGAGTTCAATTGAAGGGTCAATTTGAGGGAATTTTGAACCTTAATCAATTTGAGTCATGTTGGGCTAGGCTTGGGTCTAGCTTGGGTTAGCCTTAGGCTAAGTCCAAATTGATTATTGTAAATGGTCAATAAGGACCTCATGAATAGTTTTCAACATGAATTGGATGCCAATTTGGAGGTTAAGGCAATCAATTGGGTGAAATTTGGGGACTTAGCCAATTTGGGGCTAAATTTGGGAATTTTGGATTAGGTCAAAATAAAATCGATATGCACCAAGGCCAATTGATGGTTGATTTTGATGTGTAGGAATTTTATCAAGCTTTTTCAACACTAATTGTGGCCAATTGACTAGACTATGGTTTCAATTTGGTGAAATTAGGTCATATGGTCAAAATTAGGGTTTTGACCCAAATCAAAATTGGGCTCAAATCATGGACCAATTGAGCTTAGGTTTGGTTTAGTTTGGTCATATCAAAAGTGAATTTGAGTTTAGTATTGTAATTGAGGTCAAATTGATGGACATTTGAGTTGGATTTGGGGAAATTGGGATCTTTAAAGGCAAATTTGGGGATTTTGGTTAAAGATGGTCAAATTGGCCAAATTGGGTCATGTGGTAGTTGAGCGAAATGAAATTGGGTGATTTTCTGAGAATATTTTGAATTTTTGGGATTTTGAGCTATGGAGGGTTATTTTGGTAATTTGGGGGTGTTTTTAGGGGTAAAAGGCCAAGATAAGTATTTTGGTAGAGTTGAGGTACCAGCCATCACCAATAAGCCATGGACCATTAGAAACCCCATTTTGGGTCCTCTACATAGTGGTCTTAGCTAAACCATAGTCCTAGGGCTAGTAGGTTTAGGGGACCATCTACATGAGTGTCCCAAAAAGATCAAGGAATCTAAGCTAGAAATTTGAGTTCAGGGTTGTGAGTGATTGTGAGTGTAGATGAGTGTAGTGAATGCCTTAGCTCCAAACCAAAACCCAGGGTTAACCTTAAGGTTCAACAGTCCTAAGGGTGACTCATCTTGAGTTTCCCACATAGTGACCCCACCTACTAAGTATTTAGAGGTTGAGACCAACATGTGGAGCTTCAAGTTTAGTGAAATTTCTAATGGTTAGGGTTCCATGTCTAGTTTTCTAAGAATAGTCAATAGGAAAATCCTATGGTTAGACCTTAGGCTACTAAAGAGGAAAAACTAAACCTTAACTAAAAGTGAGGTCACAAATGGACCCCCAATAGGTGTAGTGTGCTGGGCAAGCACACCGCGCATATTGGCATTGACCGATGAGATCAACAAAAACCAATACAACCTCTAAGTCAACAGACTCAAAAATATGTATAGGGTCGTGTGTGATTTGTTTCTGCTAGGGAATTAGCAGGTGTATGTCTGGTTGAAATCAAGGAGTAGGGCTCTCGCTGGGGATTGGAGAGCGGACCTTGAGTTATGAAATTTCAAAGATTTTCAAAGGATGGGAGTCAGTATGTAAGCGCTGACCTCGAGGTGGGAATTGAAATTTAAATATCAATTCCAAAAGAGATAGAGAGTCAGGATGTAAGGACTGATCTTGAACGTAATGAATCAGAAAGGTGAAAATGGGAATTGAGGTGTATGTCAATTCTCAAAATAGAGTGTCGGAATGTAAGAAACGACCTCAAATGTAATGAATCAGAAATGTGGACTGATTCGAAAATGAGAACTGAAATGTAGGTCAACTCTCAAAAGAGAGTGTCGGAATGTAAGGATCGACCTCAAATGTAATGAATCAGAAATGTAGGACTGATTCGGGAATGAGAATTGAAATGTTGATCAATTCTCAAAAGAGGGTGTCGGAATGTAAGGACCGACCTCGAATGAAATAAATCAGAAATGTAGGACTGATTTGGGAGTGAGAATTGAAATGTAGGTCAATTCTCAAAAGAGGGTGTCAGAATGTAAGGACCGAACTCGAATGAAATGAATCAGAAATGTAGGACTGGTTCGGGAATGAGAATTAAAATGTAGGTCATTTCAATTCACAAAAGAGGGTGTCGGAATGTAAGGACCGACCTCGAATGAAATGAATCAGAAATATAGGACTGATTCAGGAATGAGAATTGAAATGCAGGTCAATTCTCAAAAGAGGGTGTCAAAATGTAAGGACCGACCTCGAATGAAATGAATCAGAAATGTAGGGCTGATCCTGAAATGAGTATTGAAATGTAGGTATCAATTCAAAGATGTGATAGTTGAGATTTGAGTACCAATCTCAAAGGAATTGGAATTTAAATATTGATTCAAAGATGTTAGCATTGAAATTTATAGAGAGGTTGGGGTGTTGAATTTACAAAATGTATCATGTGAAAAGGTTAGATCCTATTGAAGGAGATTTGTAAGGCTTTGTGAGTTTTTGTGCAGAATGTGAAATTCTGCGGGGATGTGCAGGGAGTTAGTGTAGATAATGATGGTTGTACTGCGTGTCCAAAGAGTAGGAAATTCCGAAAACGGAAGAATCCACTCAACAGGTTTGTTTTTTTTCTTGTTGTTTTTATCACATTTAATTTTTCAAAATATGTTTTTAAAGTTTTAATTTTAATTGGTTGATTTTCAAAAGAAATTTATTTTATTGTTTATTTGTTGGTGATTAATTTTCATTTATGTTTTATTTATTGTTGAAGATTTGTTGTTTCGTTCTTTGTTCATTGAAATTTTGAACCAACACATGGTTCGCGGCTTTCATCCATCGCACAAAAAGGCAACTGACAAAGAGGCACAATTTGAGAGAAATTTCCATTAATTTGCCCAAAAAATGGATGCCATAAATCAGACATAGGCTAACGCCTCAAAAGGTACATCATGTAATCCATGCCGGAATACATTGAGAATCATCTCATGCTATGAGTACATCGTAGACTGAATATATCAGATACATGTCATGCTGTTAAAAGAAAGTAAGTGAACCCTCTGTGTCAGGTATGTTGAGCTCCTGATCAAGCAGACCTTCTAAGTCATGCTCTAGGATAAGAGTTCCCTTTGCATGTACTTAAAGTTACAACCTTCTCATAGCTCGTATGGAAACAACTCCTCCAATTCTGGGTCTTGCTGGAATCCATACGGTATTTTACTGTCATCCATCCTGCGAAAAGTCACAGACACCCTACGGTGTCGCACTCCTGGAATGCAGTACTTGACAATGTCTGCACTATTGCCCTTCAGGACAAGTACTGAACCAACTGGAAAAGGAATCTCCACAGCTCCTCTGATTTTTCCAAGGCCGACTATATCAATTTATTTTCCAAAAATAATATTTCTTTTACTCATGAACGAGATCATGCAGAAAGGTCTCGCAAAATTATGATGATCGATGTGTGGGGGAATGCAGTCACGTTCTTCATAAATGTTAGTGATGCAACTGTTGGGAATGCAAGTAGCGGGTAGAATATTCCACTTGACCATTCTCTTGATCATCCATTTTATCATTAGTGGCAACAGATCCACTTGGTCATATCTGAGGATCCCAGGCGGATTCCCCTGTCTGTCGTTCGTGAAGTTGTAGCAACAACTGCATTGGATGATGATTCTTCCCTTTCCCCTCATCCATTTCTTCGGCTCGGAATATGTCCTCTCCATGAGAAGGCCATCTCGGCCTTTATCTCTTAAATCGTAGATGTAGTCCAGAATGCTCTTTTCATCAGTCTGAGAGAAAACCTCGGTGTACAGTTCCAGGTCTTCCAATATATTGATGATCTTTCCCTGAACCTCTTCATAGAACTCGAATTCTCTTTTATTTACTTTGCTTATCTTATAGTATTCTACCATACCAGGAGTTAGCAGCTGCCGCGGGCGTTCCTTTCTTCGGGTCTCTGCGGGGACCCAAACTGGTGTTGGTCAATTCAGAATATAAGATTTAGCCCCTAGTGGGATGTATGATCCTGGCCTCCATAGTGCGTGTTGATCCATCCTCTGTGGGACATATGGTTCATTTGTCGAGAAGTTTGGAGTCTGAGACTCGTTGGTGCTTGAAGTGTATTCTTCTAATGTATTGAAACGTTGTAGATGCAAAACGTTGCAATCCGGGCATTCTACAAATGCGCCCGTGACTGATGTCTCGTCTGGTACCTCAACGTTGCATGTTGGGCAACCTTTGCATAAGATATCTGGAACTGGGGGTACTTCTGATTTTGTCACAAATCCTGACTCTTCATCTGTAGTGGGCAGGCTGACAGAAGTTTCTCTCAGATCTGGGTCGTAAATATGTCCCTCAGGAATGGTGGTAAGAAAACTGCTCACGTCTCTTTGGCGTTTGTGTTTCTGTGGCAGAAAGGCTCTCTGTTTCTTTCGATTGGCATTTCTGCGCTGCATCCTACGGAGCAGAGTATTTGGTAATCGTTTATTACGGGTGGCTATCAGGTCCCTTGCTGGAGTAGCTACCATGGAGGGCAGACGACTGGTCCCCTCCATCAGATCTTGTTCCGCCATCACATTTTTACCATTGAGTGACAAATTGTCTTGAGTGGTTACCCTCAACAGTGAAGGGAGTCCCTCCTTTTTTTTACTGCTGACTACGTCCATTAGAGGACCCTTGTAGTCCATATCAACTTGGTTGAAATCCACATTGAAATCTATGACACCTCCTTGCAGCGCCATCTCCTCATTCAATGCGAGGTTCCAACCGTCCTAGAAGGCAAAGATCAGCCTCTGTCCTGATATTTTTCTGCATACGACAGGTAAAAAACGTCAGTGGGCCGAAGCATGGCATGAAGAAGAAAAAAATAAAGTATTTATTAAAGTAAATTTTAGTTTATTTTGGTGAAGAGGATTATTCATTTTATGCATGAGTTTCGTTTAATTTATTAGAATATTTAAATTCAAAAGTAGAAAAGAGAACGTGTGAAGTTCAAAAATTTTCTCAAAATTTTCATTATATATGAGGTTAATTACAAAATTTTGACCCAGTCATAGACATTTAGCCACATAGATAACCCTAAAACAATCACAGTTTCAAAGTTTCAAAGAAAGCAGAGGTAAGCGACATTGAGCGACATCAGGCTGCGTAATTGGTCTTCAGGTATCGTACATTTATTGGTAACATGGGTCTTTCACCCCAGAAGTCCACTAACTAGTAGGCTCCTCCTATATAGACCTTCTTAATAATAAATGGTCCCTCCCAAGTTGGCTCGAATTTTCCACCTATTTTGCGGCGTGCAAGAATAGGTCTTTTGAGCACAAGCACGAGGTGACCAACTTTGAATCTCCTTGGGCGGACCAATTTTTCATGGGCTTGTACCAACTTCGCCTGGTAGAGCTCCAAATGTTTTTTGGCTTCTAGTCTTTTTCCTTCGAGACTCTCTAGTTCTTCAATTCTGAGTTTTGCGCTTTCTTCCGTTGTGAGTTGGTTGACAATGAAGACTCTGAGAGATGGTGTCTGGATTTCTAGCGGTAGCACGACCTCCGTCCCATACACGAGCATATAGGGTGTACACTGAGTGGGAGTCTTGAAAGTCATCTGGTAGGCTCACAAGGCTTCTAACAGTTTGCTATGCCAATCTCTTTTGTTTCTATCCAGTGTTTTCTTCAAAATTTGTACCCGTGTCTTGTTGAAAGCTTCAGCCAGACCATTTGCTTTGGGATAGTAAATTGTGGAGTATCTTCAATCTATCCCATGTCTTCTGATAAAATTGTTGATCTTTGTACTTTTAAAAGCTGTCCCATTATCAAAAATTATTTTTCGCGGAACTCCAAAATGGTAAATGATTTGGCTCTTGAAAAATTGAAGGACGTGTTGTGTTGTAAATTCACGTAACGATACTACCTCTGCCTATTTGGAGAAGTAATCTGTAGCGGCAAGTATAAACCTTATTCCCTTGAAAGATGAAGGGTCTATCAGACCTGTTATGTCCGTGCCCCAACACTCGAATGGCCACGAGGCAACAGTTGAGTGCAGCACATTCGGAGGCTGGTGTAAGACCACCCCATGCACTTGGCATTGGTGATTGTATCCATGCAATCGGACATCATCGCTGGCCAATAATACCCGAGTCTTTTGATCTTTATTTTCATTTTTGGCCCTAACTGGTGAGCGCCACATAATCCGACATGTACTTCTTTGACAATATTCTATGCCTCGGCTTTTCTCAACATCGTAGCCTCATTTGGTCGAACAATCTTCTTCAGAGAATATTTCCCACCAGGGCATATGACATGTTCCTTCTTGTGATGTGGTGCGCCTCAAACTTGTCTTATGGCAGCTTTTCAGTATGCAAATATTCTATTAATGACTTGCACCAATCTTTATTGATGTCTGCAACTATATTTATTGTTTCTTCCTTTCCAAGCTTGTGTAGAGTTTCGAAGTCATTTCGAGACAAGGCTCGTCTTCCTTGTACCGTGACTTCGATGGAATCCTCCTAGGAACACGCGATTTCCTTAGCAAGTTTTGCTAGAGCGTCGGCATGAGCATTATCTCCCAGAGGAATCCGATAGAAATTCACCTCAGGAATTTGCTCCAGGAGCTTCATTGTGTATTGGTGGTATTCTGCTAATCTTGGTTTCAGAATTCTGTATTGTCTGGCGACTTGCTGGATGACAAGTTGAGAGTCACCATAGATGGCAATGTTTGTTATATCCATTGAGATTGCCAATTCCAATCCAGTGATTAAAGCTTCATACTCTGCTTCATTGTTGGTGCGCGGCTCTGTCAGGTGGTATGAGAACCTCATCTTACCCTTATCTGGCGTAATAAAGATCAAACCGATCCCTGCTTTGCCTGGTATAATTGTGTCTGATCCTTTATCTTTCCTGGCTGACGAAGCACCATCGAAGTACATTTCCCAGCGCTACGCACCAGAAAATTCCATTTTTAGTATTTGCTCGTCTAGTAACTCGTCGTTGAGAGAGGACCCAGCTGGCAGTGGGTGTGCAACAAGAAAGTCTGCTAGTATCTGTCCCTTGATAGCACGAAGGGGAACAAAAGTTATATCAAATTTCAATAAGATCATTGACCATCTTTCCAAATATCCGGAGAGTGTTGGTCGGATCATCCGATATTACAATGAATTAACTTTCGAGTTTAGGGTAATCTTATGAGAAAGCATGTAATGTCTAAACTTTTGGGCGTCAAAAATTAAGGCCAACATTGCTTCTCAATAGTTGGATACCTTATGTCCATCGATATTAGACGATGACTCAGGTAGTAGAGTGCATTTTCTTTACCCTCATCATTGACTTGGGCTAAGAGGGCTCCGAGAGAGTCATCCAAAGCCGCGGTATAAAGTATCAATGGTTTCCCTAGGAATGAGGCTGCCAAAACAAAAGCTATCATTAAATATTACTTAACGTCCTCAAAGGGCCGTTGGCATTTCTCTTCCCAAATAAATTTGGCGTCCTTTTTAATTAATTCTGAGAAAGGCTGACACCTACCTGAGATATTAGAAATAAAGCTTCTTAAATATGCCAACTTCCCTTGGAAGGAACATAGCTATTTCAAGGTTTTAGGGGGAGGCATTCCCAAGATAGCTTTAATCTTATCCGAGTCGATCTAGATTCCCCGATGACGGAAAAGAATCCTAGAAATTTCCCAGAGGTAACGCCAAAGGCGCACTTTAAGGGATTCATTTTAAGGTCATATCGTCGTAATAGTTCAAACACGATCCTCAAATCCTACAAATGGTCTATTTTCCGTTTACTTTTGATGACCAAATCATCCACGTAGCATTCTACTTGATTGTGAATGAGGTCATAAAAAATCTTTGTCATTGCACCCTGATATGTTGCTCTGACATTCTTTAGGCCGAACAACATCACTGTGTAGCAGAAAATTCCAATCAGTGTTCTGAAAGCTGTAAGTGCTGCATCCTCGGGAGCCATCTTAATTTGAATGTATCCCGATGATTCGTCCATGAAGGAGAAAATTTCTTGTGTTGAAGCGATATCCACCATCATCTCTGGTATAGGTAGTGGAAACTCGTCTTTTGGACATGCTTTGTTCAAATCTCTGAAGTCGACACAAACGCAGATCTGTCCATTTTTCTTCTTAACAGGTACAATATTGGCTAACCACGTGGGGTACTTTTCTTCTTTAACAAAGTTGGCGTCTATCAACTTTTTCACTTCGAAGATGACTTGTTGTTCTATTTCGAGGCGCATTCTTCAAAGAGCTTGTTTACTGGAGTTATATTCTTGTCCACCCCAAGTTTATGGACTGCAACTTCTGCTGAGAGTCCTAACATTTCATCGTAGCTCCATGCGAAGCAATCTTTGAATTCTGTTAATATTTTGACCAGTTCTGCAGATACTTTGTCATCAAGTAGAGAACTTATAAATATAGGCCGGGGTCGTTCTTTAGTCCCGAGGTTAATCTCTTTCAATTCATCGATAGTAGATTTAATTTCTTCCTCAAATTCTGGCAAAGCATCTTCTATTGGTTGATCAGTAGAGTCATCCTCTACATCGAGACAATCCTCTTCTAACTCATTAGTAACAACCATGCAAAACTCAGAATCATCGACTGGTGCAATTGTACCAAATCCGAGACCTTCTTTTGAATTGAGAGTTCGAATTTTAGCATTCCATAGTTTTTTAAAAAGTTGAAATTTATCTTTTGGCATTTGTTTTGGTAAGTGTCCCTATTGAATTAACTTTTGAACACAAGGCAGGAAGTAACCAAAAGGCAATTCCATTAATTCATTAGAATCAACATCCAAATTTACAAGTTTTCAAGCTCATTAGAGGTAGAAGTACGGTAAAATTTGATCGGCTTTGAACCAACACTACGGACTTCTAAACTCTAAACTCTCGACCTCTAAACTCTCGACCTTTTGAGGGATAATCGGAGTAAGGGTCATAGTATTCACATAGTGGATTATCCAATCATACATTATTTCATATTCATTCCTTTTGTATCTTTCAGGGATATCTTGTACTGAGGTTTCTTCTGCTTTGTCATCATTACCTCATCTTCAGAACTATCTTCATCACCAATATTAATGGTTGGCCTAGTCCATTCAAAAATTAAATTAATTTTTCCTCATCCGCATCACCGACCTCGACCTCGGGTGCGTGAACTAGAAGAACCTCCACCAACGCGTTGTAAGGGAGTGGTAGAAGGTTGTTGAAGCTGGGTTGTATGGCCTCCTTTTTGTGATTCTTCTGAATTTTCATCTTTGTTTGTCAAAATATCGCGCGAGAAGACAGTCTTATTTTGAGGCACGTAGTAGGCAGCATCTTCATGAATACCAACTTCATGCACTGAAAATGGTTGTAGGTCTCCCTTGATGCAATTTTCTTGACCATCTTTGCGATATTTGATGTACTGGTGTAGAGATGATGGAGCCATATTGTGCTCATGAATCCATGGTCGGCCAATAGAGTATTAAAAGAGGCCACGACATCGATGATATGAAATTTAGCAGTTTTCACAAGTTCTCCAGTCTTTATAAGTAATGTAATGATCCGAGGGCTCTTTCTCCATTTTGGTTGAATTCTCTTAACATCATCTTATCGGCCGTAAGCTCTTGAGCTTCATTATCCAAATAGGTCAATGTTCGTAGGCTCATCAACTTAAAAGATGCTCCAGGATCCACTAAAACTCTAGATAACACAAATCTGCCAAAGTTGATGGAGATGTAGAGCGGACGGTTGTGGTCGGCGGTACCGAGCAGCGAACCTTCATATGCGAAGTTTACCCCTGACTGTTCTCTCAACGAGCAAACTTCATCTAAGGATGTGCTAGCCAACTGAGCTAAGCAAATTTTTAGGTCAAGCAAAGCTGTAATTAGAGATTCTCTCATCTCCTTTGACAGGATCAGAGCGTTGTAGATGCTTAGTCGGGAAGGCAACGTTCTAAGATGAGCTAGCACGTTGTTCCACTTTGTATGATCCTCCGGTTTTATCTTGATCATGTGGTTGTTCCACTGGCGGAGGTGGGGGTATCTCTTCTCAGGTCATTATCTATTTTCCTTTATCTATTGGAGCTGTCCTTGGTGGTAACACTTTTCCGGTCTGTTGACCTCACTTTTGGTTGAGGTTTAGTTTTTCCCTTTTAGTAGCCTAAGGTCTAGCCATAGGACTTCCCTATTGACTATTCCTAGAAAACTAGACATGGAACCCTCACCATTAGAAATTCTACCCTCTTCTTTACTCAACTTGAAGTGCCACATGTTGGTCTCAACCTCTAGCATTTAGTAGGTGGGATCACTATGGGGGAAACTCAAGATGAGTCACCCTTAGGACTGTTGGACTTTAAGGTTAACCCTGGGTGTTGGTCTGAAGCTAAGGCACTCACTACACTCATCTACACTCATATACACCCACATTCACTGACAACCCTAAACTCAAATTTCTAGCTTAGATCCCTTGATCTTTTGAGACACTCATGTAGATGGCCCCTAAACCTACCAGCCCCAGGGCTATGGTTTGGTTAAGACCACTATGTAGGGACCCAAAATGGGGTTTCCATTGGTCCATGGCTTATTGGTGATGATTCGTACCTCAAATCTACGAAAATACCCATCTTGGCCTTTTACCCCTAAAACACCCCCATATTAACAAAATACCCCTCAATAGCTCAACTACCACATGACCCAATTTGGCCAATTTGACCATCTTTAACTAAAATCCCCAAATTGCCCTTTAAAGACCCAAATTTCCCCAAATCCAATTCAGATGTCCATCAATTTGACCTCAATAAACCTCAATTCCAATCCTAAACTAAAATTCACTTTTGATATGACCAGATTAAACCAAATCCAAGCTCAATTGGTCCATGATTTGAGCCCAATTTTGATTTGGGTCAAAACCCCAATTTTGGCCATATGACCTAATCTTACCAAATTGAACCCATAGCCTAGTCAATCTGCCTCAATTAATATTGCAAAATCTTTACAAAATTCCTATACATAAAAGTCAACCATCAATTGGCCTTGGTGAAGTCTCAAATCCATTTGATTTTGGCCTAAATCCAAAATTCCCAAATTTAGCCCCAAATTGGCTAAGTCCCCAAATTTCACCCAATTAATTGCCTTAACCTCCAAATTTGCATCCAATTCATGTTGAAAACTCTTAATGAGGTCCCTATTGACCATTTACAATAATAAATTTGGACTTAGCCTAAGGCTAACCCAAGCTAGACCCAAGCTTAACCCAACATGACCCAAATTGATTAAGGTTTAAAATTCCCTCAAATTGACCCTTCAATTGAGCTTAAAAGCACTTCCATTCTTCACTAAAGTTATTCCTTATGATCATATACACCAAATGAAATATTTATTTGGGCCAATTGACATGGTTAGCCTAGCCCAAACCTAAGTCTTGGTCATTTTCACCCACTTGGACCCATGCTCTAAATGTGACCTAACCACCCTAAAGTCACTAAATTAGCTCCACCCCAGCCATTCGTTGGACTTAATGACCAGTCTAAACACCATGAAACCACCTAAATCAAGCCATGGACCAAAGTTCCCCCAAATTAAGGGATATTATTTCTAAAAATGCACATGCTTAAGCTATCTTTGCCAAATCAAAGCAGATTTGCATTAAATTATTGTGATGGATTCCTCTGGGTTCCCTGAGCTCCTAGCCACCTCCCCCTGGCTGGACAGCCAACCTAGTGGCTGGAAAAGCTCAAAACCGAGAGCCACCCCCATGGCACCTCACCCAAATCAAACTTAGAGGCCAGCTCATCCAAATCAAATTGAAGAGCTCCTCTACCATCCACTTAAGCACCACAATGCACCCAAACTTGTGCCCTGAGAGCCACCCCATGGCCAGTTTTATAAAAAATCACCTCCACGGCCATGGGAAGGGTGCTGAAATTTTCTTAGAGAGGCCTCTCCAAACTTCACACAGAGCTTCCCTAAGATCCTCTCAGTGCATTCCAACTATTTTCCCTCACCAATTCCTATTGCCGGAGCACAATTTTGAGCTTGAAACCTTGCCAGAAACCAGGATAAAACCTAATACACCTCCACAGTCCACCAAACTCAAATTAACTTCACCCACACCTTCACAACAGTAAAAGAAGCCAAAACCCCATAAAATCCCCCTCCCACAGAGCCTCTACCATAGCTCTAGACCAACATTTGAAATCGAGCTTGGTCGAATTCATACCTAGGACTTACACCAAGACCAGGGGCTCAATCCCTAGCCTCCTTGGACCCCAACGAACGTGTCGAGCACCTCTGATTGAAGCCTCCTTTCTTAGAGCAAAGGTGGTGGAACGAGAGGACTCGCTAGGTACGCTTTTATAGTTTATAGTACCTTCTTTCTTCTACCTGTTTTTCTTACATGTTTCATGCTTGCATTTACCTATATAAACTTGCATGTTAACCATAACCCAAAACCAAAAATAAAATCAACCAAGATAAAACTCATCACCACAACATTTAAAATATAAAACAACTCAAAATTTAATCACAAACATCACACAAAACCACAACTTCAACTAAATTAAGATGTCTCTATCGGATGATCAGGAATCGCTCGGAGGAGGTAACCTACAGTTGCTAACGAGGCTTCCCAAACTCAAAGGAGGAACCACAATAGAAGAGTTTGGAGGGCCATCAAAGCCTAGACACCTGAGAACACACCCGTTGAGAAGGAGCCTCATCGAATTGAAGAGGTGTTACCAGAAATTTATCCACTCCTACGAGGGAGTAGATTCCATCCTCTGATAGATACTGATGGATATGAGAGTACCCAGACATCAGAGGAGAAAATTTTATTTTTCAACATTTAATTTAATTAATATAATTATAATCATGCAAAAATAGAATTTTTCAAAGAAAACTGCTAACTTGAGCAAGATAAATTCTAATCCCTTGAAATTTTTATTAAAGGTAGACCTAGACTAGAGAAGCCTTTGAACAAAATTTCATAATTTTTTTAAACTCTCTGTGATTTATTAGAATTATTTTAAATTTTGGGCTATTTAATAAAAATAAACTATTTTAAATGGTGAAAATTAGGTTTTATAATTTTTTAAAATCTCCATAAGGTCAGAGAACTTAGAGGACAAATTTTATAATTTTTTGATTTTTCTTTGATTTATTGGAATTATTTTAGTGAAAACTCATTTTTAGCTTTTAAAAAAGAAAATATTTTTAAGCTTTGAAATTCAATATATTTATTTAGAAAATCAGGAAAAAATATTCTAATCTTTTCTACGTGATTAGGAAGTAATTTAGAACATTTCCATGAGTTTTATTATTTTTGTGATTTTTATGAATTTTTTATTATTTAAATGATTAAAATAGGCTAAAAATCAAGTTTTTATCCTAAATATTATTTTATTTTTATAAAATATCCCTGATCACAGAGAACCTAAAAAACTAAGTTTCATAATTTTTTGAGTTATATTTTGATTTTTAAAAATCATTTAAGTGTCAAAAGTGGTATTTATCTTTAAAAATCAACTTAAGTTATCAAATGAACTCAAAATATTTTGAAATTTTTATAGTGAGTTCTCTGGGTCATAAACCGCATAGAAGAAGAAAAATCAAGTCATTTAAATATTTATATTTTCCCAAATTAATTATTTTAGTATTTTAGTGTTTGTAAAATTTAAGTGCATTTTAAATGACTTCACCTATGGAATTATTTCCAAAAGCTTCTCTAGTCATAGTGGGCCTTCCAAAATTTTCTTAGAATTTTCTAATCAATATGCTAATTTCCATGATTGTTTTAAGGAAATAATGTGTAAGATCTTGAAAAATATGGATCTCTATATAGGAATCTCCTCTAACTTTGGAAAAATCAGACAATGTTTCCCTTAGCAGAGGTTACAACTTGCCAAAATTTCAAGCCAAGGTGATGTGTCAATATGCATGGAGAATCAAATAATTCCAAAATTTTATGCATCAAATGGACTTGAAATTTATTCCACAATATTGTCCTCTCTTCACTGAGTAAGAGGGTATTTTTATTTTATTTTTGTGTTTTTTCTACACAAAGTTATGGATTTTTGAAATTTAGGGAGTTTAAATAAATAGAAAAAGCCCTATTTTTCTACTTATCCACGCGATGCCATGTAGATCCTAGGCAGCTTTGAAACTCCACGTGGCGCGCTCCTATTTGACGCCGCCGTCCACGCCAACAACCACGCATCCCGCTGTTTATGTAAAGAACCGTTGTTCGGTTTCATCTTGGCCATCCATTTGATACACGCACGATCGGACGGCGTGTGGTCATCATCCCCAATGGCTTAGGCCGAGAGCCGTCCACCTTCAAGGCTTATGATCTCTCTCATATCTCAACCAAATTAAGTGAATTTTTTTTTAAATGCTTGTCTTAGTGAGACGAACACATCAATATGGTTAATGTGTCATAAAATTTAGCTCAAGTAAATTGAGAATCAAAGTAGGCTCGGGAGGAGGAGAAGTTTTATACCTTTGCTCTGAGAAGAGAGGCTTCAATCAGGGGTGTTCGACACGTTTGTTGGGGTCCAAGGAGGCTAGGGATTGAGTCCCTAGTCTTGGGTAAGGCCTAGATATTAATTTGACCAAGCTCAATTTCAGGTGTTGGTCTAGAGTTATGGTGGAGGCTATTTCAGAGGGTAATTTGATGGGGTTTTATCTTCTCTTGCTGTTGTGAAGGCGTGGGCACAAGCAATTGAAGTTTAGTGGCGTTTTGAGAGTGTCATGTTTCTGCCCTAATTTTCAAGCTCAAAATTTGGGTTACACAGGGTGAATCAAGGCAGTGGAGTGATTAGAATGGGCTGTGGAGGTCTCAAGGAAGCTCTATGAGTGTTTTGGGAAGCTTTCTCTGAGAAAAATTTTAGCACCCCTCCCATGGCCGTGGAGGTGTGTTTTTATAAAAATGGCCATGGGGTGGCTTTCAGGGCACAAGCTTAGGTGCATTGTGGTGCTTAGCTGGAGGGCAGAGGAGCTCTTCAATTTGATTTGGATGAGTTGGCCTCTAGGTTTGATTTGGGTTGAGGTGGCATGGGGGTGGCTCTCAATTTTGAGCTTTTTTGGCCACTAGGCTGACCGGCCAGCTAGGGGGAGGTGGTTAGGAGCTCTGGGAACCCAGAGGAATCCATCACAACAATTTAATGCAAATGTGCTTTAATTTGACAAAGATATCTTAAGCATGTGTATTTTTTGGAATAAGATCCCTTAGTTTGGGGAACCTTTGGTCCGTAGCTTGATTTAGGTGTTTTCATGGTGTTTGGACTGGTCACTAAGTCCAACTAATGGTTGTCATGGAGTTAATTTGGTGACTTTAGGGTGGTTAGGTCATATTTAGTGCATGAGTCCAAGTGGGTGCAAATGACCAAATCTTGCGTTTGGGCTAGGTTATCCATGTCAATTGACCCAAATAAACGTTGAATTTGGTGTATATGATTATAAGGAACAACTTCGGTGAAAAATGGAAATGGTTTTGAGTTCAATTGAAGGGTCAATTTGAGGGAATTTTGAATATTAATAAATTTGGGTCATGTTGGTCTAGGCTTGGGTCTAGCTTGGGTTAGACTTAGGCTAAGTCAAAATTGATTGTTGTAAATGGTCAATAGGGAGCTCATGAAGAGTTTTTAACATAAATTGGATGCCAATTTGGAGGTTAAGGCAGTCAATTGGGTGAAATTTGGGGACTTAGCCAATTTGGGGCTAAATTTGGGAATTTTGGATTTAGGCCAAAATCAAATGGATTTGAGACTTCATCAAGGACAATTGATGGTTGATTTTGATGTATAGGTATTTTATAAAGATTTTGAAACATTAATTGAGGCCAATTGACTAGGCTATGGATTCAATTTGGTAAGATTAGGTCATATGGCTAAAATTGGGGTTTTGACCCAAATCAAAATTTGGCTCAAATCATGGACCAATTGAGCTTGGATTTGGTTTAATCTAGTCATATAAAAAGTGAATTTGAGTTTAGGATTGGAATTGAGGTCTTTGAGGTCAAATCGATGGACATCTGAATTGGATTTGGGGAAATTTGGGTCTTAAAAGGGCAATTTGGGGATTTTGGTTAAAAATGGTCAAATTGGCCAAATTGGGTCATGTGGTAGTCGAGAGAAATAAAATTAGTAATATTTAAGATTTATTGGGATTTTTTAGGAATTTTTGAAATTTTTGGAATTTTGAGCTATTGAGGTGTATTTTGGTAATTTGGGGGTGTTTTTAGGGGTAAAAGTCCAAGATGGGTATTTTGGTAGTGTTGAGGTACCAAACATCACCAATAAGCCATGGACCAATGGAAACGCCATTTTGGGTCCTCTACATAGTGGTCTTAGCTAAACCATAGTCCTAGTGCTAGTTGGTTTAGGGGACCATCTACATGAGTATCCAAAAAAGATCAAGGGATCTAGGCTAGAAATTAGAGTTCAGGGTTGTGAGTGATTGTGAGTGTAGATGAGTGTAGTGAGTGTAGTGAGTGCCATAACTCCAGACCATCACCCAGAGTTAACCCTAAGATCCAGCAGTCTTAAGGGTGACTCATCTTGAGTTTCCCCCATAGTGACCCCACTTACTAAGTATTTTGAGGTTGAGACCAACATGTGGAACTTCAAGTTGAGTGGAATTTCTAATGGTGAGGGTTCCATGTCTAGTTTTCTAAGAATAGTTAATCGGAAAATCCTATGGCTGGACCATAGGCCACTAAAGAGGAAAAACTAAACCTCAACCAAAAGTGAGGTCAACAGGTGGCCATATTTAATTTTCTATAGTCAATGCAAAGTTGCCAACCAGTTACTTATCTTATTGATATTAATTCATTTTTCTCATTTTCTTCAATAGTCACTCCTTTCTTGGGGACACAGTGAATTGGGCTTACCCAAGCACTATCTGAAATAGGAAAAATAATTCCAGCATCTAACAATTTTAAAATCTCTTTTTTAACAACTTCTTTCATTATTGGGTTTAATCTTCTCTGAGGATCAGCTTTAGGTTCATATTGTTCATCTAATAAAATTCTATGCGTACAAATTGAAGGACTAATTCATTTAAAATCTGCTAAAGTTCATTCAAAAGACTTTTTATACTTTTTCAATATTTCTATTAACTTTTGTTCGTGAATTTTAGATAAATAACAAGATAAAATAACCAGTAATATAGATGAATCTCCTAAAAATACATACTTTAAATGGGTAGGTAATATCTTTAATTCAAGTTCAGGTGGTTTAATACTTGAAGGGATAAGATTTTTACTATCATTTTCAAAAAAGTCTAACGTTTCAAGTTTGCCTTGAATATAATCCAGATATTCTTCTTTAATTTCATCTTCATTCTCAAAAATTTCTCCTTGTTTAAATTTATCTTCAAATTCTTTCTTAAATTGTTCATTACTTAGATAATCACCTACTTCCATCCTAAAACATTCATTATCTTTTTCTATTGCAGGATATTTTATAGCTTCTACTATATTAAATTTTACTTCATGATCATTAACTCTCATTGTTAATTCTTCTTTTTGTACATCTATTACAGCTCTTGCTCTTGCAAGAAATAGTCTCCCTAAAATAATAAAAATCTCTTTATCTTCGTCCATATCCAATAATATAAAGTCTACAAGAGAAATTAAATTTAACCACTTTTACTAGTACATCCTCTATAATTCCTTTTGGATAAGTTATTAATCCGTACGCTAACTGAAGAGATACAGTTGTAGGGAAAATTTCTCCCAAATCTAAACGTTTAAAAATTGATAAGGGCATAAGATTGATACTCGCTCCTAAATCACATAAGGCTTTTCCATAAAACTTTTCACCAATTGCACAAGGTATAGTAAAACTACCAGGATCTTTTAATTTTTTAGGAATCTTTTTCTGAATAATAGCACTACACTCTTCACTGAGTGCAACAGTTTCATGATCTGTAAACTTCCTTTTCTTATTTAGTACATCCTTCATAAATTTCGCATAACTTGGCATTTGTTCCAGAGCTTCAACAAAATGAATATTTATTGTTAACTTCTTAAGGATTTTCAAAAATTTTGTAAATTGTTTATCTTTATTCTTCTGCTTCAGTCTTTGAGGAAATAGAGGTAATGGTTTTTCTAAGGGAAACTGTGTTTGTTCATTTTCTTGTTGATCATTTTCCATCTCTTTCTTCTCTTCATCAACTTCAGTTTCTCTTTGGATTCTTGTTTCAATTTCATTTCTACTTTGTAATTGAATATCTTTAATTTGCTCTTTATTTTGATCTTTTGGATTAACTTCCACAGCACTCGAAAGAATTCCAGAAGGTCTGTTACTAAGTGCAGTAGCAATATGTCCTAACTGAATTTCAATATTTCTAATAGCAGCCCCTTGATTCTGTATTTGATTTCCCATATTCAACACCATTTCTTCCTCCGTCAACTTCTTTTCCTTAACTTTGTAGGATAGGATTGGAGTTAAATCCTAGAGGATAATAAGGTCAAAAATTAGGATTTCTTTGATTATTCAGATTTACAGATGGATTCACCGAATTATTATAATTATTCTTACTAAAATTAGGGTGATTTTCCATCCAGGGTTAAAATAGTTATAATAGGGATTGTTATTTCAATTATTTATGGCGTTTAAGGTTTCAAAAGATGGTTGAGTATCAATAATCTGACCTAGTGAATTTTCCCCTAATACTTGGGGTATTTGAGAATAGTTCACTCCTATTTGATTAATCTTTTTAGACATATCAGCAATTTGAGATGCCAAAATAGATATTGCATTAGAATCATGAATATTGGCTACTCTCTTAGGATTTACCCTTTCAGAGGGCCATTGAAAATTGTTAGTAGTCATTTCTTCAATTAAAGAATATGCTTCATCAAAAGGTTTTCACATTAATGATCCGCCCACAATAGCATCTATAATAGATCTTAATGATCCTACAAATCCATTGTAAAAGGTTTGAATTATTAACCGATCCGGCAAAGCATGGTGCGAACATTTTCTAAGAAGATCCTCAAATCTTTCCGAGGCTTCATATATCGATTCCCTTTCAAACTGACAAAAAGATGTATTATCATTTTTAAGCTTCGCAATTTTCTAGGGTGGAAAATATTTAGCCTAAAATTTTTATGATAGTTCTCCCCAAGTTCTAATAGATCTAGGTGCTAATGAATTTAACCAAGCCTTGGCTTTATTGCTTAATGAAAAAGGAAAAAGTCTAAGAATGCAACATCAATAGACACTCCGTCATATTTAAATATAGTACAAATTTCAAGAAAACTAGCAAGATGTAAGTTAGGATCTTCAGTAGGTGATCCTCCAAACTGATTATTTTGTTTCATTTGGATAATAACAGGTTTAAGCTCAAATGAATTAGCAGCAACATCAGGATTTTGAATAGTTAAATGAAGTTCATCTGCTGTCGGATTCGCATAATCTTTTAAAGGTCTTTGTCGATTCTCATTTAATGGATTTTCTATATTTTTTGCCATTTCTTTCAAATTCTTAATTTCTCTTTATTGTTTTCGAATCCTTCTAATAGTACGTTCTAATTCTGAATCATAAGGTACTAAACATTCAGATCCAATTTTTTGCATAAACAAATAAAGTAAGCAAAGTAAAATTCTTTAAAAATAAACTCTTAAATAAATTTCTTCTTTTTTATTGTTGATTTTTTTATATATAAATTTTTTGTGTTTTTATATATTTGTATATATATATTATCTAGATTTCCTAATTTATCAAAACTATTTAATTTAATTAAATTTAACTGTTACCCTCCCCGACAACGGTGCCAAAAACTTGATCCTGATTTTTATATGTAAGAAATTTATGAAGTTGACACCACTAAGCGCCAAAAACTTGATCCTTATAAGAAAAGTAAGTTGTGTAAAATATATATAATTATTAAAAATTAATAATGAGATTTTACACAAGTATAGGTATCGTTGTCAAGTAATAATGAACTTTCTATTTAAGCCCCAAATATTGATCCCACGGGGAAGATGTAAGTTAGCAATGATAAATTTTATCAGGAAATTTACAGAAAATCAAACAAAATCACTATCACTAATTTTGAATGTTAAGATGTTAACCAAACCAAATTAATTAACTATTAGCAAAACAGAAATGCAAATTTTGAATAATAACTACTAATTTGCTAACCATGTTTATGTAATGAAGATTTCTTATGTGAAAAAACATCATTCCCGCTACAATGAAATTCTGGTGAAATGAGATGGGATAAATGTTTATAATATGTATTGTGCTAAATAGGAGTAATTTGAATTTTCTACCCTGATACAATGTATAGAAAATCATTGGTTAATCTTAGGTTTAGTCCCTAAATCTGTGGCTAGGCTAGGAGGATACCAGCTCCCACTCCAAAGCTCCCACTTCCCTTCACCTGAAGGCTAACTCTCGTTTCAGTTTTTAAACACTAAGACCAAATTGGGGATTTTAGTCTGTCATTCTAAAGATTCTCCAATTCTACACCCAACAAAGAATATTACCCTATTTATTTGCACGTAATTTCTTGAACGAATTTCTCCTTCATGAAATCAATTGTAACCCTCAATTTGTTGTAGAACTCATACTCCATTTCCCAGATATTATGTTTCACAACATATTTTAACAAATCAATTGACCATATTGAAAAGTAAATTAAGTTCACCATATCTCAGAGTATGGGGAAAGATAGAGGGAACTACTCAGACTTTATGAGAAAGATATGAAAAAACACAAATTTCATATATAAAAGAAAGTTCATACAACACTAAATAAATAAACAAACTTATCTGGAACTCTTTTTCAAAGAAAATTATATGTAGCATTTCCTTAGAAATGCAGGAAGAAGAACTCTCTTACTTTTCTCCTTCTCCAATACTCTTACAGAAAGTTTCACACTAAATCTCACCACAAAAACTCTGAACTATGAAAGCAAAATTAGTAATTGACTCCAATATGGTGGTGGAATGAAGATGGATTATGACAATGTGGCGTGGTGGAACGTTGTGGAGAGAAAAATGAATGTAGAGGAGCCCCTTTTCTGATGAAATTCAGCCCCAAATAAAGCCCAAGGTCGGTTCTCCAATAGGTGCTGCCAAAAAATCTTCATAAATTTTCCAAATACATCAAACTTTCTAGATACGGGGTCTGAACAGCCTTTGGTTCCATTAGCGCTAGTCTGGTGCCGTCGGTGCTGAGTAAAAATTTTCCAACTTTTAGTTGTTCTGCGCCGTCAACGCTGACCTTGGCGCTGCCGACGCTGAGTATTTCCTCAAAAATGTCATCTTGACTCCAAATTTCATCCTTTTTGCTTTCTCTTTGCTTTATGCCCTTAAAATCAACAAACTGCAAGAAAACATCAAAATAACATCCATTAAAGTGCACTATCACAAAAAATAAGTATAAAATATGCGTCTAAAAATGCATATATTTTCGGTGTGTCAATGGATGTCGACAGTGCCCTCGACCCGACAGCCTAAACCCCTTAAAATTTGCGTTTTGCACAGTGAAACACCATTTTTACCCTTTGAGTCACCTTCATCCTCTGGGTTTTACACTTAGAGCTCGCATTTGCTCGGATTTGAGGCAATTTCGAGGCAAAGGAACTTCGGATTTCATCTTCTCAAGGTAAGAGCTACACTTTAAACTAAAAATTTTAGATTTGCACTAAAGATTTATCTCACATTACCGAAATCCAAAAAATTTGGAATTTTTTTAGAGATTTTGAGAAAATCCTTTAGTGAAAAACTCCTACTTAGTAGATTTAAGTTTAAAAAGTTTTGCATTGTGATTTTTAAAATTTTGGGAATTTATTCAAATTTTTATCAATTTTTTTTAGATTTACCATGGTGTCGAGAAGGAGCAAAGGAAAAAGAATAGTAGATTATGATGAACAAAAAATTGTCAGCTTCAGGGCTAGTGCTCGTTTCCATAGTCTACTTGATAATAAAAACATGATTTCGGATCATGGTTTTAAAAAACTAGGTGGAGAAGTTGAGCGATTGATTAATGCTCGACAATGGGAAAATTATTGTTATTTTACCGCTGATGCGATTATTGGTGTAGTGATGGAATTCTATACCAATTTTATGGAGGCTTCTGATGATTTTGTTTTTGTTCGTGGGAAAATGGTGGAGTTTTTTCCAAGAAAAATTAATGAGTTCTATCAGTTGGAAGATGTTTGCAGTTGTCAGTATAAATCATTTTCTACTATGAATGAGGCCTTGAATGAGATTATTTCTTTTCCTACTGATGGAAGAGGAACTTGGAAAGTCAAGAATGGTGTTAAGGTAAACTTTCCTCTTTCTATGCTTAATGTAGTATCTAAGGCCTGATGCTATTTTATTTCTAGAAGAATGATACCGAAAAATCATCATAGTGAGGTGACCAAATATAGAGCCATTCTGAACTTCTATATTCAGCAAGTGATGAGAATAGCTGTAGGCTCTGTTATTTAAATGAACACTCGATCTATTGCTTTGAAAGAGACCACTGGTGGTTTTTCACACCCTGCACTTATTTTCACACTCTGTGAACAGGCAGGAGTTGATTTTAGACCAGATGTAGAGAAGATTGAGCCTCTAAAACCTATTGGACCTGCTAACTATCGGCGCTATTTTAGGTTGGAGGGGAGTTGCCCGTGAGAAGCTGTCGATCACCCGAATTAAAATCTCGTCGCCCGCTTCGGAAGGACGTTGAAGTTTAGAAAAGTATGAAATCAAACTGACCCCATATTTTTCATAATTTAAATGAAAGAGCCTTGTACCTCAAATCCTGTATCTATCCCGAAGGATAAACACAAGACTTGAGGATGAGGCTCGATCAAATAAACTAAGGAAAGTATGAGTCCGTTTAGTCTGCGAAACTGTTGTATTTGTCTACAAATTCCTCTATTTAATATAAATGATTAAATAGGGTTTATATTAAGCTGGGTTTGGACATGCTTCCTATAAGGGCAAGCCCCTATAGTTAATTACATCTTAAATGACCAAAGTCATCTAAGAAGACTCTTGATAAAAATCAAGAAATATTTTCTTCAAGGAGTTTCAAAGGGTAGGACTCTTCAATGAGATCAGATGTAGAGGTATGAAAGGGGATTGGTTCAAATTTGGAATATTTTATTGTAGAATCCAAAGGAGGAAGAACTAGGGGATGTCATGGATCCAGAAGCGAACCTCGATGACTTCCCAAGCTATCCTAATATTTGGCTTCAGTTTTGAGGAGAAATATTTAGGTATTTCATCTTCCCAATTTTATGATTTAGGGATTACATTCGTGTGAAATGATCACATAAATAGCTTAGAAGATGTGAGGATTTAGGTCGTGACAAACGACAACCTCGGAATCCTAAAACGAGTTAGGGCTTATATTGTATAGCAGTGCTATGCAAAGGCCTAAAGATAATGTGAGGATTTATGTTGCATAAGTAAGGAACCTCGAAGTCCTATGGCTTTATTTTTTAAGTCTAAGGAAGGAATGTTGGTTTAGCTGGGGAAGACTAGTTTTGCTGTTGAAGATGTGCGTGCTGCCCACCATGCTAGCTCCAAGCTCCTCACCACGACGAGTTTGAGTTTTCTAGTGTGTCAGGTTATAATGTCAAACCAGGTGGCCCTATGGTTGAAGTTCTTTAAATTTTATGTGAGCATATTAAGGTTGATTAGGGCGACATCGGTTAGGATCCTACGGTTCCCTCGTTCTGACACCACTATTTTCTATTGGATTCACTTAGTCTAAATGAACTTACTAAACCCAACTTAATGAGTTTCATAATTTCATTTAGATCGTGGTAAGCCTCGTTAGCAACCGTAGTTTACCTGCTCCATGGGATTCACTATCATCCGATGGATACATCTTAATTTAGTTGAAGTTATAGTTTTGTGTGATGTTTGTGATTAAATTTTGAGTTGTTTTATATTTTGAATGTTGTGGGGGTGAATTTATCTTGGTTGTTTTTAATTTTAGTTTCAATTTTGGTTTTGGTTAACATGCAAGTTTATGTTGTTTTCATACATGTAGGTAAATGCAAGTATAAAAGGAAATAATGTAAGCATAAAGCATGTAAGGAAAAGGCACAAGAAAGATGATAGTATAAACTATAAAAGCATACCTGGCGAGTCTTCTCGTTCCACCACCTAAAACTGAAAAATGCATGTGAGGGCATTTATGAAGATCAGGAAAAGTAAAGTTCTGGTGGTTTTCCTAACTCTATGTTGTAGTTTGGTGAGTTCTTAAAAAAATAATTAAGGATGATTTCATTGAGCAAAGTATATTAAGTCTAATAGAACTCTGAGGTATCCAAAATGTTAGGAGAAGGAAGAAGGTCCATGCCTCCCTCTCACCAACTGGTGAAAAGCCTCGAGTTCATTTAAACCTATTATGTTGCTTAATGGTTCATCCTGTAAATACTTCTAATGCTCAGTGAACATTGATGTCTTAATTATCCCTAAGTAAGGGGTAATTATCATTTATTATTTAATTTGAAAATTATGTGAGTGATTTTCCTTAAAGGGAAAGTTGGTGTAACCTGAACACTTAACCATTTTTTTTATTAGGCATAGTGGTGTTTAAAGGATGTTTGATTATGTTATGTTTATTTCTCTAATCCTCATTTAGTTAATTTTGATTTGGCCTAAGTCACCACTAAGCCCTTAAGACTAAGGTGAGTGTCTTAATTAGTTTTTAAAAGGTTAAGCTTTAAGTGGTCATGATTCATGATTTGGATTTTATTTGAAAATCAAAATAAGGGTATTAAATTGATTAATTATTGACTTCAAAATTCATACCCCTAAGTTCAGGATCATTTAATTTTAATAAACTTCCAAATTTTTAATGATTTAGAAATTTATTAACTTAACTTTTTAAAGAGTAAAGTGAGATTGGTTTCTACCAATTAACCCCTTGTGTTTCAAACATCAAATAAACTGATTAAGATCAGAGGTTACCCATTTTCCTCCTTAAATTAAGCTCTAAATGTTAATTAAGGCTAATTTCCCAAAATTACACATTTTCCCCTAAGACTCTAACACCTCATAGTTTGTCAAATTCAATTCTAATGACTTTGAAATTTTTATCCTACCTCATTCATGGGTCAATTAAGACATCAGAGGAGAAAATGTGTTTTTTCATAATTTAATTTATTTTATATAATTATTTTCATGCAAAAATAGGATTTTTTAAAGAAAATTCTTAACTTGACCAAAGTAAATTCTAATCCCTTGAAATTTTTACTGGAGATAGACCTAGAATAGAGAAGCCTTTGGATCAAATTTCATAACTTTTTGAATTCTCTACGATTTATCAGAATTATTTTAAGTTTTAGGTTATTTAATAAAATCAAAATATTTTAAATGATGAAAATTAAGTTTTGTATTTTTGAAAAATCTCTCTAAGGTTAGAGAACCAAAAGGATTAAATTTTATATTTTTTTTATTTTTCTTTGATTTATTGGAATTATTTTAGTGAAAACTCATTTTTAGCCTTTAAAAATTATTTTTAAGCTTTGAAATTTAATATCCTTATTTTGAAAATCAGGAAAAATATTCTAATTGTTCCTAAGTGATAACATTTCCATGAATTTTATTATTTTTGTGTTTTTTATGAATTTTTAATTATTTTAAATATTTAAAATAGGTTAAAAATCAAGTTTTTATTCTAAATATTATTTTATTTTTATAAAATATCCCTGATAACAAAAAATTCAAAAAACTAAGTTTCATAATTTTTTGAGTTTTATTTTGATTTTTTAAAAAACATTTAAGTGTGAAAAGTGGTATTTATCTTTAAAAATCAACTTAAGTTATCAAATGAACTTAAAATATTTTGTACTTTTTATAGTGAGTTCTCTGGATCATAAACCACAGCGAAAATAAAAAATCAAGTCATTTAAAGGTTTATACTTTCCAAAATGAATTATTTTAGTGATTTAGTGTTTGTAAAATTTAAGTGTATTTTAAATGACTTGACCCATGGAATTATTTCTAAAAGCTTCTCTGGTCATGATGGACCTTCCAAAATTTTCTTAGAATTTTCTAATCAATATGCTAATTTCAATGATTATTTTAAGGAAATAATGTGCAAGAACTTGAAAAATATGGATCTCTGTATAGGAACCTCCTATGACTTTGGAAAAATTAGAGGATGTTTCCCTTGACAAAGGGTATAACATGCCAAAATTTCAAGCCAAGGTGATGTATCAATATGCATAGAGAATTAAATGATCCCAAATAGTATTTAATTAATTAAAAATAATTTATGCATCAAATGGACTTGAACTTTATTCCAAATTATTTTCCTCTATTCAGTGAGTAAGAGAGTATTTTTATTTTATTTTTGTGATTTTTCTACACAAAGTTATGGATTTCCTAAGTTAGGGGTATTTAAATAAATAGAAAAAACCCTATTTTTCTATTTAAACCGCGTGTGCCACCTCAACCTATGACGGCTCCGAAGCTCCACGCGGCATGCTTCCATTTGACACCGCCATCCACCTCAGCGCTGACTCGTCCCGCTGTTTATGTCCCGAAGCGTCGTTCGGCTAGATCTCTTCCATCCATTTGATACACGCTTGATCAAATGGCTCCCCATCATCGTCCCCGATAGAATGATGCGTGACCGTCCACACTAAAACCCTAAAATCTCAGCCTATACTCAGCCAAATCACCTCAGGTTTGATCCTATGAACTCGTCTAAGTGAGACGAACACATCCATACGGTAATCAAGCAATCAAATTAACTCTAAGTAAATGGAGAATTGAAATAGGCTCGGAATGAGGTGAGGTTTTATACCTTTGCTCTGAGAAGTGAAGCTTCAATCATAGGGTCTTGGCACGTTCGTTATGATCCAAAGAGGCTAGGGATTGAGTCCCTGGTCTTGGTGTAAGTCCTAGCTATGAATTCGATCATGACTGGATTTGGGTGTTAATCTAGAGCTATGGTAGAGGCTCTGTGGAAGGGGAATTTTATGGGGCTTTGGCTTCTTTCACTATTTTGAAGGTGTGGGTAGAGTTAATTTGAGTTTGGGTGGACTGTGGAGGTGTATTGGGTTCTGTCCTGGTTTCCGGCAAGGTTCCAAGCTCAAAATTGAGCTCTGGAAATGGGAATTGGTGAGGGAAAATGGTTGGAATGCACTGAAGAGATCTTAGGGAAGCTCTGTGTGAAGTTTGGAGAGGTCTCACTATGGAAATTTCAGCACTTACTTTAACGGCCATGGAGGTGGCCTTTTATAAAAATGGGGTTATGATGGCTCTCATGGCCAATTAAGAGGTGTAATGTGGTGCTTAGGTGGAGGGCAGATGAGCTCCATAGTTTTATTTGGATGAGATGGCCTCTAGGTTTGATTTGGGTGAAGCTCCATAGGGGTGGCTCTCGGTTTTGAGCTTTTCTGGCCACTAGGCTAGCCGGGCGGCCAGGGGGAGGTGAATAGGAGCTCAAGGAACCCAGGAAATAATATCCCTTGATTTGGGGGACCTTTGGTCCATGGCTTGATTTATGTGGTTTCATGGTGTTTGGACTGGTCACTAAATCCAACTAATGGCTGTGATGGAGAAAATTTGGTGACTTTAGGGTGGTTAGGTCGCATTTAGTGCATGGGTCCAAGTGGGTGAAAATGACCAAAACTTTGGTTTGGGCTAGGTTATCCATGTCAATTGGTCCAAAACATTATTTAATTTGGTGTAGATGATCATAAGGAACAACTTTGGTGAAGGGTGGAAGTGGTTTTGAGTTCAATTGAAGGGTCAATTTGAGGGAATTTTGAACTTTAATCAATTTGGTCATGTTGGGCTAGGCTTGGGTCTAGCTTGCGTTAGCCTTGGGATAAGTCCAAATTTATTATTTTAAACGGTCAATAGGGACCTCATGAAGAGTTTTCAACATGAATTGGATGCCAATTTGGAGGATAAGACAATCAATTGGGTGAAATTTGGGGACTTAGCCAATTTGGGGCTAAATTTGGGAATTTTGGATTTAGGCCAAAATCAAATGGATTTGAGGCTTCACCAA
>NEWO01000428.1:377152-394853 GCA_003013225.1 Phalaenopsis aphrodite | reverse complement strand
AAGGTATAAATTCAAAGATGTGAGAATTGAAATGTAAGTATCAATTCAAAGATGTGAGAATTGAAATGTAAGTATCAATTCAAAGATGTGAGAATCGAAATGTAAGTATCAATTCCGAAGATGAGAGAATCAGGATTTAGGTACTGATTTAAAGATGTGATTTGAAATTTACAAAGAGCTTGTGATGTTGAATTTACAATAGTGTGTTATGTGAAAAGGTTGATTTTGAAGAAGATTTGTAGAGCTTTGTGGAGTTATGTGTAGAATGTGAAATTCTACGATGATGTGCAGAGAGTTAGTGTAGATAACCATGGTTGTGCTGCGCGCATAAAGAGTAGGAAATTCCGAAAACGGAAGTATCCACTCAACAGGTTTGTTTTACTTTCTTGTTGTTTTATCACAATTTAATTTTTCAAAAATGCATTTTTAAAGTTTTAATTTTAATTGGTTGATAAGAAATTTGTTTTGTTATTTATTCATTTCTGATTATCTTTTATTTGTGTTTTATTTATTGTTGAAAACTTGTCGTTTCGTTCTTTGTTCATTGGAACTCTGAACCATCGCATGGTTCACGGATTTCCATCCATCGCACAAAAAGGCAGTTGACAAAAAGGCACAACTTGAGAGAAATTTCCATTAATCTGCTTCAATAAAGATGCTACAGATCAAACATAGGCTAATGCCTCAAAAGATACATCATGTAATACATGTTGAAATGCATTGAGAGTCATCTCAAGATATGAGTACATCATAGACCGATTACGTCAAATACACGTCATGCTTGTTAAAAGAAAGTAAGTGAATCCTCTGTGCTTGGTATATTAAGCTCCTGATCAAGCAGACCTTCTGAGTCATGCTCCAGGATAATTGTTCCCTTCGCATGTACTCAAAGGTACAAACTTCTCATAGCTCGTAAGGAAACAGTTCCTCCAATTCTGGGTCCTGCTGGAATCCATATGGTATTTAACTGTCATCCATTCTACGGAAGGTCACAGACACCCTACGGTGTTGTATTCTTGGAATGCAGCGCTTGGAAAAGTCTGCACCATTGCCCTTGAGAACAAGTACTGAACCAACTGGAAGAGGAATCTCCACAGCCCATCTGAATTCACCAGGGCCGACTATATCGATTTCTTTTCCAAATAGAATATTGCTCTTACTCATGAATGAGACAGTGCAGAAAAGCCTCATAAAGTCATGATGGTCAATGTGTTGGGGAATGCAGTCACCCTCTTCATAAATGTTGATGATACAACTGTTGGGAATGCAAGTAGCGGGTAGAATATTCCACTTAACCATTCTTTTGATCATCCATTTTATCATTGGTGGTAATGGAACCACTTGGTCGTACCTGAGGATCCCAGGCGGATTTCTCTGTCTGTCACTCGTAAAATTATAGCAATAGCCGCACTAGATGGTGATTCTTCCCTTTCCCCGCATCCATTTCTTCGGCTCAGAATATGTTCTCTCCATGAGAAGGCCCGCTCGACCTCTATCTCTTAAATCAAAGATGCAGTCCAGAATGCTTCTTTCATCAGTTTCAGAGAAAACCCTGGTATATAGCTCAGGGCCCTCCAATATGTTGATAAACTTTCCCTAAACCTCTTCATAGAACTCAACTTCTCTTTTGTTTACTTTGCTTATTTTGTTGTATTCTACCATACCGGGAGTTGGCAGCTGTCGGGGGCGTTCCTTCCTCCGGGCCTCGGCGGGAATCCAAACTGGTGCTGGCCGATCCGAAATATGAGATTCAGCCTCAAGTGGGATGTATGATCCTGGGCTCCATGGTGCGCGCTGATCCGTCCCCAATGGGACATACGGTTCATTTTCCACGAAATCTGGAGTCTGAGACTCGTTGGTGCTTGAAGTGTATTCTTCTAAGGTACTGAAACGCCGTAGATGTAGAACGTTGCAGTCTTGGCATTCTACAAATGCGCTCGTGACTGATGTCCCGGCTGGTACCTTAATGTTGCATGTTGGGCAACCTCTGCACAAGATATCTGAGACTGGGGGCACATCTGATCCTGTCAAAAATCCTAATTCTTCATCTGTAGTGGGCAGGCTGGCAGAAGTTTCTCTCAGATCTGGATTGTAAATATGTCCCTCAAGAATGGGGGTAAGAAAACTGCTCATGTCTCTTTGGCGCTTGCACTCCTGTCGCAGATAGGCTGTCTGTTTCTTTCGGCTTGCATTTCTGCATTGCTTCCTGCGGAGTGGAGTACTTGGTAGTTGTTCACTGTGGGCGACTATTAAGCCCCTTGCGGGAGTAGCTATCATGGAGGGAAGTCGGCTGGGCCCCTCCATCGGTTCTTGTTCCGCTATCACGTTTTTACCTTTACGTGCACATCGTCTTGAGTGGTCACTCTCAAAGTGAAGGTAGTCCCTCCTTTTCTTCATTGCTGACTACGTCCATTAGAGGACCGTCGTAGTCCATACCAATCTGGTTGAAATCCATGTTGAAATCTATGACACCTCCTTGTGGCGCCATCTCTTCATTCAGTGCAAGGTTCCAGCCATCCTGGAAGGCAAAGATCAGTCTCTGTCCTCACATTTTTTTGCAGACGACAGAAAGAAACGTTAGTGGGCCGAAGTTTGGCATGAACAAGAACAAAACAGAGTATCCATTAAAGTAAATTTTAGTTTGCTTTGGTGAAAAGGATTACTCATATTATGTGTGAGTTTTGTTTAATTTAATGAAATATTCAAATCAAAAAGTAGAAAGTAGAACGTGTGATGTTCAAAAATTTTTTGAAAATTTTCATTATATATGAGATTAATTAAAAAAATTTGGACCCGGTCATAGACATATGGCCATATAGATAACCCTAAAACAATCAAAGTCTCAAAATTTTAAAGCAAGCAGAGGCAGGCGACATCAGGCTACGTAATAGGTTTTCAGGTATCCTCCATTTATCAGCAACATGGGTCTTTCACCCCGAAAGTCCACTAATTGGTAGGCTCCTGCTGTATAAACTTTCTCAACGACAAATGGTCCCTCCCAAGTTGGCTTGAATTTTTCACCTATTTTGCGGCAAGCAAGAATAAGTCTTTTGAGCACAAGTACGAGGTCACCAATTTTAAAGGTCCTTGGGCGGACCAATTTGTCATGGGCTTGTACTATCTTTGCTTGGTAGAGCTCCAAATGTTGTTGTGCTTCCAATTATTTTCCCTCGAGGCTCTCCAGTTCTTAAAGTCCAAGTTTTGCGCTTTCTTCCGTTGTGAGTTGGTTGGCAACGACGACTCTGAGAGATGGTGTCTGGATTTCTAGCGGTAGCACGGCCTCGGTCCCGTACATGAGCATATAAGGTGTACATTGAGTGGTAGTCCTGAAAGTCTTCCGGTAGGCCGACAAGGCTTCTAACAGTTTATTATGCCAATCCCTTTTATTTTCATCCAGTGTTTTCTTCAAAATCTATACCAGTGTCTTGTTGAAAGCTTGAGCTAGACCATTTGCTCTGGGATAATATATTGTAGAGTATCTCCAATCTATCCCATGTTTTCTGACGAAATTGTTGATCTTTGTACTTTTAAAAGTTGTCCCATTGTGAGAGATTATTCTTCAGGGTACTTCGAAACGGTAGAAAATTTGGCTTTTGAAAAATTGAAGGACGTGCTGTGCCGTAACCTCACGTAATGGTACTGCCTCTGCCCATTTGGAGAAATAATCTGTAGCGGCAAGTATGAACATGTGTCCTTTAGAAGATATAGGGTCTATCAGACCTATTATGTATGTGCCCCAACACTCGAATGGCCACGAGGCAACAATTGGGTGCAGCACATTCGGAGGCTGGTGTAAGACCACTCTATGCTCTTGACATTGGTGACATCTTCTGGCTGTATTCATGCAATCGGACATCATTGTTGCCAATAATATCCGAATCTTTTGATCTTCAATTTAATGTTTGGTCCCGACTAGTGAGCGCCACACAATCCGACATGTACTTCTTTGACAATATTTTGTGCCTCGGCTATGCTCAAACACCATAGCCACATTTGGTCGAACGATCTTCTGTAGAGAACATTTTCCACCAGGGCATAAGATATGGCCCTTCTTGTGATGTGTTGTGCCTCAGACTTGTCCTCTGGCAGCTTTCCAGTATGCAAATATTCTTTTAATGGCTTGCGCCAATCTTTGTTGATATCTGCAACTGTATTTATTGTTTCTTCTTTTCCAAGTTTGTGTAGAGTTTCAAGGTCGATTTGAGACAAGACTTGTCTTCCTTGCACCGTGGTTTCGATGGAATCCTCTGGGGGACACGCCATTTCCTTAGTGAGTTTTGCTAGAGCGTCGACATGGGCATTACTCACCGAGGAATCTAGTAGAAAGTCACCTCAAGAATCTGCTCTAAGAGCCTCATCGCATACTGATGGCATTCTGCTAATCTTGGTTTCAAAATTCTGTATTGTTCGAAGACCTGCTGGATGACAAGTTGAGAGTCACCATAAATGGCAATATTTGTTAGATCCATTGAGATTGCCAATTCCAATCCGGTGATTAAAGCTTCATATTCTGCTTAATTATTGGTGCACGGTTCTGTCAGGTGGTATGAGATCCTCAACATACCCTTATCTGGCGTAATAAAGATTAAACCGATCCCTGCTTTGCCTGGTATAACTGTACCTGGTCCTTTGTCTTTTTTGGCCGACGAAGCACCATCGAAGTACATTTCCCAGCGCTGCGCCCTAGAAAATTCCATTTGTAGTATCTGCTCATATGGTAAATCGTCGTTGAGAGAGGACCTAGCTGGCAGTGGGTGTGCAGCGAAAACGTTTGCTAAAATCTGTCCCTTGATAGCACGGAGGGGAACAAAAGTTATATCAAATTGCAATAAGATCATTGACCATCTTGCTAAACATCCGGAGAGTGTTGGTCAGGTCATCAAATATTGCAATGGATTAACTTTCAAAATTAGGGTAATCTTATGAGAAAGCATGTAATGTCTAAGCGTTTGGGCAGCAAAAATTAGTGTCAGACAATGCTTCTCAATAGGTGGATACCTTATCTTCGTCGGTATTAGACGACGACTCAAGTAGTATATCACATTTTCTTTTCCCTCATTGATTTGAGCTAGGAGGGCTCCAAGAGAGTCATCTAAAGCCGCGGTATAAAGTATCAATGGTTTCCCTGGGATAGGGACTGCCAAAACAGGAGGTGTCATTAAATATTGTTTAACGTCCTCAAAGGTTAGTTGGCATTTCTCTTCCCAAATAAATTTGGCGTGCTTTTTAGTTAATGCCGAGAAAGGCTGACACCTACCTGAGAGATTAGAAATAAAGCGTCTTAGATATGTCAATTTCCCCTGGAAGGAACGTAGCTGTTTCAAGGTTTTAGGGGGAGACATTTCCAAGATAGCTTTAATCTTATCCGGGTCGATCTCGATTCCCCGATGACGGACAACAAATCCTAGAAATTTCCCAGAGGTGACGCCAAAGGCGCACTTTAAGGGATTAATTTTAAGGTCATATCATCATAACCGTTCAAACACGATCCTCAAATCTTACAAATGGTCTATTTTCCATTTACTTTTGATGACCAGATCATCCACGTAGCATTCTACTTTATTGTGAATGAGGTCATAAAAAATCTTCGTCACTGCACGCTGATATGTTGCTCCGACGTTCTTTAGGCCGAACGACATCACTGTGTAGCAGAAGATTCCAATCGGTGTTTTGAAAGTTGTAAGTGTTGCATCCTCGGGAGCCATCTTAATTTGGTTATATCCCGATGATCCATCCATGAAGGAGAAAATTTTATGTGTTGAAGCGATGTCTACCATCATTTCTGGTACAAGTAGTGGAAACTCGTCTTTTGGACATGCTTTGTTCAAATCTCTGAAGTCGACACAAACGCGGATCTGTCCATTTTTCTTTTTAACCGGTATAATATTGGCTAACCACGTGGTTTACTGCTCTTCTTTAACAGAGTTGGCGTCTATCAATTTCTTTACCTCGGCGATGACTTGTTTTTCTATCTCGAGGCGCATTCTCCTTGGAGCTTATTTTACTGGGGTTACATTCTTGTGCAACCCAATTTTATGGACTGCAACCTCTGCTGACAATCCTCACATTTCATCGTAGCTCCATGCGAAGCAATTTTTGAATTCTGTTAATAGTTTGACCAGTTCTGCAGATTCTTTGTCATCAAGTAGAGAACTGATAAAGGTAGGTCGGGGTCGTTCTTCAGTTATGAGGTTAATCTCTTTCAAATCATCGATAGTGGATTTAATTTCTTCATAAAATTCTAGCGGAGCATCATCTATTGGTTGATCAGTAAAGTCATCCTCCACATCGAGACAATCCTCTTCTGACTCACTAGTAACAACCATGCAAAATTCAGAATCATCGACTGGTCCAACTGTACCAAATCCGAGACCTTCGTTTGAATTGGGAGTTCGACTTTTAGCATTCCATAATTTTTTAAAAAGTTGAAATTTATTTTTTGGCATTTGTTTTGGTAAATGCTCATGTTGAATTAACTTTTGAACACAAGGCGAGAAGTAACCAAAAGGTAATTCCACTAATTCATTAGAATCAACATCCAAATTTACATGTTTTTCAAGCTCAGTAGAAGTAGAAGCACAGTAAAATTTGATCGGCTTTGAACCAACACTATGTACTTCCTTAACCTCTAAACACTCGACCTTTTGAGGGTGAATCAGAGTGAGGGTCATAGTATCCACATAGTGGTTTATCCGATCATACATTGTTTCATATTCATTCATCTCTGTATCTTCTAGGGATATCTCGTACTGAGGTATCTTCTGCTTAGTCATCATTATTTCTTCTTCAGAACTGTCTTTATCACCAATGTTAATAATTGTCCTAGTTCGTTCAACAATTAAATTGATCTTTCCTCGTCCGCGTCCCCGGCCTCGACCTCGGGTGCATGAACTAGAAGAACCTCCACCAACTCGTTGTAAGGGAGTGGTAGAAGGTTGTTGAAGCGGAGTAGTCTGGCCTCCTTTTTGTGATCCTTTTGAATCTTTACCTTTGTTTGTCAAAATTTCACGCGTGAAGACAGTCTTTTTTGGGGGCGCGTAGTAGGCATCATCTTCATGGAGACCAACTTCATGCATTGAAAATGGTTGTAGGTCTCCCTTTATGCAATTTTGTTGACCATCTTTGTGGTATTTAATGCACTAGTGTAGGGATGATGGGACCATAATGTGCTCATGAATCCATGGTCGACCCAATAGAGCGTTAAAAGAGGTCTCGGTGTCGATGATATGAAATTTAATAGTTGTTACGAGTTCTCCGACCTTCATAAGTAATGAAATTGATCCAATGGCTCTTTCTCCATTTTGGTTGAATCCTCTTAACATCATCTTATCTGGGATGAGCTCCTGAACGTCAAAGTTCAAATATGCTAATGTTCATAGACTCATCAAGTTAAGAGATGCTCCAGGATCCACTAAAACTCTGGATAACACAAATCTGCCAATGTTGACGGAGATGTAGAGCGGACGGTTGTGGTCGGCGGTACCGAGTAGCAAGTCTTCATCTGTGAAGGTTACCCCTGACTGTTCTCTCAACGAGCAAACTTCATCTGAGGATGTGCTAGCCAACTGAGCTAAACAAATTTCTGGATCTACCAAAGCTGTAACCAGAGATTCTCTCATCTCCTTTGACAGGATCAGAGCATCGTAGATGCTTAGTCGGGCAGGCAACTGCCTAAGATGAGCTAGAACGTTGTAGTCTCTTTTGTACGATCCTCAAATTTTATCTTTATTAGGTGGCTCTTCCACTGGTGGAGGTGGGGGTACCTCTTCTCGAGTCATTATCTATTTTCCTTTGTCTATTGGAGTTGTTCTTGGTGTAACACTTTTCCGCTCCTTAAGTTGACTTCTGTGATTTCTTCTTCTTGAGATCTCATTATTGAATCTTTTGGTGTCTTCTCCCCTTCATCGAAGAGGTCTAATGATCTGTTTGGGGCAGTTTATTTGGTGTTGTGGCATTTTGAAAACGCACCTGATATGTTTGCATAAATTGTATTCTGGCAGCTTATACTTTTTTAAAACGCTTAAACAACGTTTTCACACCGCATCTATCTAAGGGCCCGTTTGGGGCAGCTTATAAGTGCGGGCGGCGTTTTGAAAACGCCGCCATACCGTTTGGTTCGCGCTTTTCGCCAGCTTATCCGAAACTGCGTTTGGGTTTTTACACTAAACGCAGGCCGCGGGCCGACCCCTGCGGCCGGCCCGCGGGCCGCGTTTCAGGATAAGCAGCTTATCCTGAAACGCACAAGCTACCCCAAACGGACCCTAAGTTGATGGCAAACGATGCACCATGATGCTCGAGAGTTGGCTCTTCGTTATCGGTGTTGTCGTAAGCAATATCGTTGAGTTCTTCTTTGGCCTTGACAACGAGTTCATCGAACTCAAGTACGATTTGAGGATCATTTTGGGGATTGAGATCGCAACTAGCTTGGTCATAATCAGTCACGTTATTACTAGAAATAGTCTAAACGTAGCCGAAATCACAACCATTATATTCAGAAGACCCCGGAGGGACAAAAAGATAATCATACAATGTCAAGGGTTCGAGGATTTTCTTCCCCAAATCTGAGACAACCAATCAAGTAGAGGCAGCCCCTATCCTACCCCCCGTGCTATCAATCTTGGCAGTGACGCTTTTCTTTTTCTTATTCTTTGTCCTTAACGATGATGGATTTTCTGGCTAAATCTTCATCTCGGGCTCAGTATGCTGCAGACTCTGAATGGAGGTGTATCTTGTTCATTATCTTCTTGGATGATCTGCTCCATACCTCATTCCATCCTTCTTCAGTATTTGTAGAAGCTTGTTTTGATGAATCCTGTATTAGATTGAGGACCTTCTTGAGTTCATCCCAAGTTGTACTCCATCTATCTTTTCCGGCATATGGATCAATTGGGGATATTGACTCAGTTGAAATCATGTTTATGGAACCTTTTTCAGGTTCTCTCAAATACTTCGGGATTTTTATATTCTCTTCCTTATGGTTCTTCTCAAGCCAGTCTTTAAAGATGAAACACTTGTCTATAGTGCGTCCAAGTAACCGGTGGTACGAGCAATAATTTGGTTCATTCTTCTTATCCACCTCTTCGGGTTTCTTTGGATAAGGTAGTTTGAATTCTGGTTTCTTCATCAAGCTTTTGAATATTTTAGGTATAGATTCATCTTTGAAGGAATAAACAACTTTCTGTCATTCTAACAGGGATATTCTTTTACCCGTTGTTCGAGGTGATCCCTCCTGAGACGGCGATTGGTTGGATTGACTACTCTGTTTCTAAGAGTACTGTGACGAAGATTGATGATGATCTTCCGCATATATCTTTATCGGCTGCTTCCCTTTGTCGACAGTTGCGACAACCCCTGATTTCTTTTCGAACACTCTGGTCACCTTAGCCTTTTCATGTGGCTCCATGTGCTTCATTTCTTCTTGAAGACTGTTGGCTTTACTGAGTAGCTTCTCGAAGGATTTGATGGTGAGTCCCTTAAGCATGAAAGCTACTGGCCCATGAATGCTTTTGAGTAGAATCTCAATCGCATGATGTTCCCGTAGCTTAGGTTCACATTTTATGCTAAGGTTTCTCCACCTCAAAATATAGTCTGCCAAGGTTTCACTAGGCTTTTGCTTCTCCATCATGAGTTTTTCAATAGACACATGATGTTGCGCCCCAGCAAATCATTTCATAAATAATTGTTCCAACTTAGAAAATGTTTTAACTGACCCGTTGGGCAAGTCAGCATACCAGTTGAAAGCAATCCCTGACAAGCTGCTGACGAACTGCTGGCAGAGTAGAGCTTCGCTATTCCTCATGTTGCTACAATTGGATCGAAAATGTGCTACGTGTTGTCTGGGATTTCCAGTCCCATCGAATATCTTAAAGTTTGGGCTCACAAAACCCTTGGGGAAAGGGACGGCATCGGACTCCTCTGGGTAAGGTCTACCCTTTAAAATTTATGCACCGCCCTTAGACTGGGCTAAGGCCTCCCGCACTTGTTCAAACATTTGCTTGAACTCTTTTTATGGCATGACACTTGATGGAGAATCCTTCTTTGGTTTTTCTTCTTTGTCTATCGAAGTAGCCTCCCTCCTTTCATTTGCAATGTGTATGATTTCTGGCTGATTGATCTCTGGAGAAGCCAATCTTGGTGCTTGTGATTGCCCTTGAATGGTGGCCATGGTGGTCATAGCTGCAGTCATCTCTTCTATCCTTTTCTCTAGCAGAACAACTTGCTCATCCCTTAGGAGGATAACCCTACGCAGCTCATCTACGGCGTTCTCTTCAACTTGTTCCTGTAGGAAACCTGAGCTTTGCACGCAGATGTGGTAGATCTGGTTTCTATCACATTAACATCCATGAAATCTTCCTCCAAGTAATCACTATAATCAAAATCCTCGTTGTCACTATTGACGAAAACTCCGTGTTCTCGAGCTAACTCAGAAATCTCGATCCTGAGTTTCTCAACCTTTTCCTCAATTATCGATTCCTTGATTGCTTTAAGATCTGGAGGACCTTGATGGAAATCCTCAACTTGTTCCTCCATCTCGCAGGCTATTGTCGCGACGATGTCAGTTATTTCAGGCACTGGTTTTAATTCCTGCCCTGTAGGCTCACTGAACTGCATCGGTGCAGCGACCTTGGGTACCCATACCCTCTTCTTCTTTGACGATAATGCCTCAGGACAGGACGTCTTAGTAGAGACATCGGTATGTCGAGGGAAGGTATGCTCCCTGTGGTGTAGACCGGCTACAGTGTCAGGTAATAGTCTTGCCTTTCTTTCCGTGTTTGCAGGAATGACGGGTAAACTTCTGAGACCCAGTCTTGACTTAATCGGCCGGCGGTCCTGGTGGTGGTATGTTCGGTGGTGACTATAGCAGTATCAACTCGGTTTCCCAAATGGAACCAGATGGGAATACAGGTAGGTGAATTTATAGTTGACTTATGAGATTTTCCAGCAGACTTAACATCCTTCAAAATTTCTTTTTTCATATGAGGGGAAATTGCATGTCCCACTAATTTAAATAACTTACTAACAGAACATCCTTCTTTAGTAGCAAGACTTCTAAAGACTGCACTAACTCGGGTGATGGGGATGAATTTCTTTCCCTCCTCACCATGTCAATGAGGTGATGGTAATGCGGCAGCAATCTTACGGATACTCTCATATCCATCAGTATCTGCAGAGGATGGAATCTACTCCCTCGTAGGAGTGGATAAATTTCTCGTAACACTTCTTCAGCTTGATGAGACTCCTCCTCAACGGGTGTGTTTTCAGGAGTCTGAGCTTTGATGGCCCTCCGAACTCTCCTATTGCGATTCCTCCTTTGAGTTCGGGTCAGTGGTACAGTCCTTGAGCTTCACCAAATCTCAAACACGGGTGGTGGAACAATTAATCCTTCAATTGAATCTTCAACGACCATCACTTCTTTTTCCTTAGCAGTAGTAGGGATAGAAGGCTTGATGACAGCAACTTTAGCCTTCTTGCAGGCAGGGATGTCCTGAAGGCAATTCAAACTGAATTCTGCAGATGGCTCTTGTACTTCCGGAGGAGCGATCTTCATTACCACGAATGGGGCTTTCCCGAGGATAACCTCGAGATCTTCAAATCCAGCTCCAAACTTGATGGTGGGAGCGACGCTATGGGCGTTGCGGTCCGTTGGCAGGTTGCAAGAAAAGGTCAGCGTTGGGTAGGCCATCGCAGCAGGCTTTAAAACAGAAAGTTTTAGGGTTAGCTATATGGCCAAAAACCTCATAATATTTAGTGCAGGCACTGAAAATAGAGGTTAATTTGTAGACCGGGTGGGTCTTAGTTTATATGTAATTTCATCATCTTTGTGAAAAAAAGGTGTAAAATTTCATTAATATTTCAAAGTGTACGCAACAAAACACGATTTGGTTTAATTTGCGAAGTAGCAAACCAAAGTTTGGAAGGGAGATGCGAATAATTTTAGGACCTAGTGCGGGACCCAATTAGTGGCAGAAAATGCCCAGGTTGAATTAGTCCACCGACACACCTATTGGGGGTCTGAGAACCCCTCTGTTTAAAGATGGTTGAATAGTTAGTTCTGAATTCCAAGGAGTTAGCTATACTTTCCAAAGATAGAAATGGGTAAAGTATGCAACCAGAAGAAAGGCAATTTGGTCCAAAAGGGACATGGACATATTACCATTGTGTTAAGATAATATTTCTTAATTTGTAGGAAAGAAAAGCTTGTCCCCAGTGGAGTCACTAGAAGCTGTCAGCGTTATTTCGGGTTGGTTTGTGGGGAGTTGCCCGTAAGAAGTTGTCGGTCGCTGGAATTGAAATTCCATCACCCGCTTCGGAAGGACGTTGAAGTATGAAATCAAACTGACCCCATATTTTTCATAGTTTAAAATGAAAGAGCACTGTACCTCAAATTTTGTATCTATCATGAAGAATAAACACAAGACTTGAGGATGAGGCTCAATCAAATAAACTAAGGAAAGTATGACGTCTATTTGGTTTGCGAAACCTTTGTATTCACCGACAAGTTCCCCTATTTAATATAAAGGATTAAATATGGTTTATATTAAGCTGGGTTTGGACATGCTTCCTCTAAGGGCAAGCCCTTATAGTTAATTACATCTTAAATGACAAGAGTCACCTAAGAAGACTCTCGATAAAAATCAAGAAATATTATCTTCAATGAATTTCAAAGGGTAGGAATCTTCAACGAAATCGGATGTAGAGGTGTGAAAGGTGATTGGTTGAAATTGGGAACATTTTATTGTAGAATCAAAAGGAAGAAGAACTAGGGGATGTCACAGATCTAGAGGAGAACCTCAGTGACTTTCCAAGCTATCCTAATGTTTGGCTTCAGTTTTGAGGAGAAATATTTGGGTGTTTCATCCAGCCAATTTTATTAGTTAGGGCTTACATTCGTGTGAAATGATCACACCAATAGCCTAGGAGATGTGAGGATTTAGGCCGTGACAAACGACAACCTCAGAATCCTAAGACGAGTTAGAGCTTATATTGTATAGCAAGGTTATTCAAAGGCCTAAAGATAAGGTGAGGATTTACGTTGCATAAGCAAGCAACCTCAAAGTCCTATGGCTTTGTTGTTTAAGTCTAAGGAAGGAAGATTGGTTTAGCTGGGGAAGACATGTTTTGCTGTTGAAGATGGTCGTACTGCCCACCATGCTAGCTCCAAGCTCCTCACCGCGACAAGTTTGAGTTATCTAGTGTGTCAAGTTATAATGTCAAATCAGGTGGCCCTATGGTTGAATTTCTTTAAAATTTATGAGGGCATATTAAAGTTGATTAGAGCGAAACCGGTTAGGATCCTACGGTTCCCTGGTTCAGGCATCACTATGTTCTATTGGATTCACTTAGTCCAAATGAATTTACTAAACCCAACTTAATGAGATCCATAATTTCATTTAAACCTTGGGAAGCCTCGTTAGCAACCGTAGGTTACCTCCTCCAAGGAATTCCCGATCATCCGATAGAGACATCTTAATTAAGTTGAATTTGTGGTTTTATGTGATGTTTGTGATTAAATTTTGAGTTGTTTTATATTTTGCATGTTGTGGCGATGAATTTTATCTTGATTGATTTTAGTTTTGGTTTTGGTTATGGTTATGGTTATGTGGCTATCCTGATAGTTTTAGTTTTCATGTAGGGTGACATCGTTGTTTAGCATGCAAATTTGCAGGTATAAAAGTACAGTATGAAAGTACAAGAAAGACAACGCTGAAAACTGTAGAAGTGTACCTGGTGAGTCTTCTTGTTCCACCACCTCAAACTTAAAATGCATGTTAAGGCAGTTTATGAAGAGCAAGAAAGGTAAAATTTTGGAAATTTTCCTAAACCTATGTCATATCTTTGCAGGTCCTTAGAATTTTAATTAAGGATGATTTCATTGAGCGAAGAATATTAAGTTTAATAGGCCTCTGAGGTATCCAACAAGTTAGGAGGGGAAAGCAGGTCCATGCCTCCCTCTCACCAACTGGTCGAAAGCCTCAAGTCCATTTAAATTTATTATATTGCTTAATGGTTCATCCTGTAAATACCCTTATTACTCAGTGAACTCTGATGTTTTAATTATCCCTAAGAATAGGGTAATTATCATTTATCATTTAATTTGAAAGTTATGTGGGTGAAGACCCTTGAAGAAGCAAGTTAATGTAATTTGAATCACATAGCCAAATTTTAATCCTAATTGGGCTTAGTGGTGTTTCAAATATGTTTGATTTAATCATGTTTATTTCTCTAATCTTCGTTTAATCAATTTTTTATTTAGCCTAAGTCACCACTGAGCCCTTAAGACCTAGGTGAGTGTCTTAATTAGTTTTGAAAAGGGTTAAACTTTAGATGGTCTTGGTTCATAATTTGGATTCTATTTGAAAATCAAAATAGGGGTATTAAATTGATTAATTATTGACTTCAAAAGTTATACCCCTAAGTCCAAGATCATTTAATTTTAATAAACTTCCATATCTTAATAATTTAGAAATTTATTAATCTTAATTAAGAAAGTAAGAGTGGTTTCTACCAATTAAACTCTTGTGTTTCAATCATCAAATAAATTGATTAAGATCAGAGGTTACCCATTTTCCCTCCTTGAATTAAGCCTAAATGTTAATTAAGGCTAAATTTCCAAAATTACACATTTACCCCTAAGGCTCTAACATTTCATAATTTGTCAAATTCAATTCAAATTACTTTAAAATTTTTATCCTACCTCATTCATGGGTCAATTGAGACATCAGAGGAGAAAATGTGATTTTTTAAAATTTAATTTAATTTATGTAATTATTTTCATGCAAAGATAGGATTTTTTAAGAAAATTCCTAACTTGACCAAGATAAATTATAATCCCTTCAAATTTTTACTGGAAGTAGAATTAGACCAGAGAAGCCTTTGGATCAAATTTCATAAATTTTTGAATTCGTTGTGATTTATTAGAATTATTTTAAATTCTTGGTTATTTAATAAAAATAAAATCTTTTGGGAGGTGAAAATTAAGTTTTCTCTTTTTGAAAAATTTCTCTAAAGTCAGAGAACTCAAAGGAGCAAATTTTATATTTTTTTGATTTTTCCTTGATTTATTGGAATTATTTTAGTGAAAACTCATGTTTAGCCTTTTAAAAAAAATATTTTTGAGCTTTGAAATTAAATATCTTTACTTAGAAAATCAGAAAAAATATTCTAATTGTTCTTAAGTGATTAGGAAATAATTTAGAACATTTTCATGAGTTTTATTATTTTTATGATTTTTATTAATTTTTAATTATTTAATTATTTAGAATAGGCTAAAAATCAAATTTTTATTTTAATTATCATTTTATTTTTAGAAAATACCCCTGATCAAAGAGAACTCAAAAAACTAAGTTTCATAATTTTTTGAGTTAATTTTTAAAAATCATTTAAGTGTTGAAAGTGGTATTTATCTTTAAAAATCAACTTAAGGTGTCAAATGAACTCAAAATATTTTGAAATTTTTATGATGAGTTCTATGGATCATAAATCACAGTGGAGAACAAAAATCAAGTTATTTAAATGTTTAAATTTTTTTTAAATTAATTATCTTAGTGATTTAGTATTTGTAAAATTTAAGGACATTTTAAATGACTTATCCCATGAAATTATTTCCAAAGGTTTCTCCAGTCATGGTGGACCTTCCAAAATTTTCTTAGGATTTTATAACCAATATGCTAATCTCCATGATTACTTTAAAGAAATAATGTGAAATAACTTGAAAAATATGGGTCTCTATATAAGAAGCTCCTCTGACTTTGGAAAAATCAGAGAATACTTCCCCTGACAGAGGCTACAACATGCTAAAATTCCAAGCCAAGATGATGTGTCATTATGCATGGAGAATCAAATGATTCAAAATAGTGTTTAATTAATTAAAAATAAAATATGCATAACATGTTTTGAAGTTTGTTCCACATTGTTCTCCTCTGTTCACTGAGCAAGAGGGTATTTTTATTTTATTTTTTTTATTTTTCTACACAAAGTTATGAAATTAAGGGTATTGAAATAAATAAGAAAAAGCCCTATTTATCTATTTAAACAGCGCGTGCTGAATAGATCCTAGACAGCTCCGAAGGCATGCTTGGTACGCTCTGTTGGACACCGCCGTCCACGTAGCTGCTGACTCAGCCCGTGGTTTATGTCCTGAAGCGCTGTCCAGCTCGATCTCCCCCGTTCATTTGATACACGCTCGATCAAACGGCTCCCGTCATCGTCCCCGATAGAATGATCTCTTGCCCGTCCAAACTAAAACCTTAAGATCTCAGCCTAGACTCAACCAAATCACTTTGGGTTTGATCCTATGGACTTGTCTAAGTGAGATGAATGGGCTTTAGCATGGGTTAAGGTGGCTAACCAAGGGTTGGACCATGGTTAAATCTTATGATGCTCAGTAAAAATGGTACCATAGGGTATAGACATGTGGTATGGCAAGTACATTGATTTAACCTCCTTATTATCCCTTTAAAATTTTTTTCTTAAAAATTTACCCATGAGATAAATATCAAGCCTAACCATGGGTTAATGGCTGGCTTTAAACTCAACCCTAGAGTCTAAGGTGAGTCATGGTAAGGCTCATTTGACCATACCAAGCTCAATTGATTTGAATTTGACCATAAGTCCAAGAAGGTGCATATGACCAAATCTTGTGTTTGGACTAGGTTGTGCATGTCAATTGGCCCAATTAACTATGGAATTTGGTGTAAGAGACCATGAGGAACAACTTTCATGAAGGGTGAAAGTCATTGTAAGGTCAATTGGTTAATCAATTTGGTGGATTTTTGATTTTTGACCTATTTTAAGCTTCTTGGGCTAAGTTTGGGTCAAACTTGGGCTAGCCATGGGCTAAGTCCAAATTAATTGTTGTGTTTGGTTTAAAACATTATAATGAACAATTTTCATGAAGAATGAAAATTGTTTTGAAGTTGATTTGATGGTCAATTTGGATGGATTTTGATGGGTTTTGGTTTTAGACCCAAAGTAGGCATATGGATCTAACTTGGGTCAAACTTGAGCTAGCTTTGGACTAAGATCAAATTGATTGTTGTATTTGGTCACAAATGACCTTATAAAGGATACTAAACAAAAATTGGATGCCAATTTGAGGTCTAAGGCATTCAATTGTTGAACTTTGGGGAGTTAGCCAATATTAGGGCTAATTTTGGGAATTTTAGATTTAGGCCAAAATAAAATGGGTTTGAGGCTTCATCAAGGCCAATTGATGATTGATGTTGATGTGTACGAATGTTGTAAAGATTTTGCAATATTAATTGAGGCCAATTGACTAGGCTATGGGTTCAATTGGGTGAGATTAAGTCATATGGTCAAAATTGGGGTTTTGACTCAAATCAAAATTGGGCTCAAATCATAGACTGATTGAGCCTGGATTTGGTTTAAATTGGTCACATATAAGGTGAATTTGAGTTTAGGATTGAAATTGGGGGAGATTGGGACAAAATTGATGGACATTTGAAGTAAATTTGAGGAAATTGGGCCTTTAAAGGCAATTTGGGGGTTTTGGTCAAAATGATCAAATTGAATCCAATTGAAGGGTCCAAATGGGTTTTGGGAACATTTGGAGTGATTTTGGAGGTTTTGGGAAAGTTTGGGGTGCCAAGGGTATTTTTGTAATTTTGGCAATTTTGGGGGTATTTTGGTTAAAGATGGCCAAATTGACCAAATTGGGCCATGTGGTAGTTGAAAGAAATAA
>NEWO01000428.1:350068-370466 GCA_003013225.1 Phalaenopsis aphrodite | reverse complement strand
TATATATATATATATATATATATATATATATATATATATATATATATATATATATATATATATATATATATATATTAAATGTCCCTCCAAAGCAAAAGATGGCATTCCGATTCTGTCGATTGGTAACTTTCACAGGATGACCCCCTAGAAGTAGTGCCCATAGCTTATGGTGACTCTGCTAGGGAAATAGCTTTTCTCTCCATTTGAATCAGTGAATATTGTCTCATACATCGGTAATGTATTCATGTCCCTTATGAACCAAATTAACCCATGCTTCACCCATTTCTTTCAGTAGGAAAGTACGACTAACAATGTCACTCCCACTATCAAGTTTGGAGTTACTGCAATGGCGTTATGTACGCTCACTTTCTTTTGCATCCTGCCGATGAGCCGCGATGCCTGCAATGTCACTCCCACTATCAAGTTTGGAGCTAGTTTTGATGAAATGGAAGTCATACTTGGAAAGGCTCCCTTTGTCATAAAGAAAGTTTCCTCTCCATAAGTTTAGGAGTCATCTGCTGAGTTCAACCTGAACTATTCCCAGAATTTCCCTTCTTAGAAGAAGGTAAAGACTTCTGCCCCAGCACCTGCTAAGCCTCTTGTTCCCGTTTCTGCTAAGGGAAAGAGGTCATGATCGTTGAAGATACAACCGAAGGATTCACCATCCCACCATTAGTGTTTAAAACTTTATTGAGTTCGAGAATTGCACAATTATCTTGGTCACAAAGAAAAAACTGCAGCCGAAAAGTCCGAAAGGCTGCTAAAGCCCAAATTTTTGAAGAGGTGTCTTTTGATGAAATTCCTCATCAGGAGGAACTAGGATTGCTAGAGACCAATCCGCTTTTGTGAGGGAATAAGTTCCATCCCCTAATGGACACCAATGGGTACGAAAGTATCCAGAAGATTGCTGCTACTTTACCATTACCTCATAGACATGGTAGGGAGAGGAAGAAGCCCACTCCTATCACCCAAGTCAGTACAATATTCCAGAGACTAGCTACTAAAGAGTGTTGTTCGGTCAGTGAATTACTTAAATGAGTGGAATTTGCAGTATCCTATCATATGAAGGAAGAAATCTAAGAGATGTTAAATCTATCAGATGATCTCAAAGATCAATTGAAACTTTGTCTGCCTGCATTCCCTTCAGGTTTCGCTTGGGATATAGAGTTGATACTACCATCATCACCACTGATTCTACCCTCGCTGCTCGAAGACCCGTAAGCCATTGACTAGTTAAATCACAACTGGGTCCAAGAATTCTACCAGTTACCAGTCATAAAGATGTTTCTAAAATTTGGAAGGAAAAGATAATGAATTCACTTGATACTGTATTTGGTCTCCACCGCAGGGAGCATGCCTCTCTTCGGCATACTGATGCCTCTGTTGGGACACCCCGTCTCAAGAAATCACTTACAAAGGAAAAGTATGGGTACCTAAGGTTTTCGTACCAATACGGTTCAGTGAGCCCGTAGGGTAGTATTATGGAATGAAGCAAGGGTATGAAGTATCCGACATTGTCACAGCTATTGCTACCGAGTTGGATAATCAAGTGGAGGATGCTAAGTAGAGTTCCCCAAATCTCAAGATGATACATAAATCAATAATTGAAGAAAAGGTTGAGAAGCTCAGGGTCGAGATTTTTGATTTAGCTCAAGAACACGGAGTTTCCATTAATGATGATGATGAAGATTTTGACTTTAATGCTATCTCGATGAAGACTATTGACCTCACTTTTGGTTGAGGTTTAGTTTTCCCTCTTTAGTAACCTAAGGTCTAGCCATAGGACTTTCCTATTGACTATTATTAGAAAACTAGACATGGAACCCTCACCATTTGAAGTTCTACACTCTTGTTTACTCAACTTGAAGTTCCACATATTGGTTATAACCTCTAGCACTTAGTAGGTGGGGTCACTATGGGGGAACTCAAGATGAGTTACCATTAGGATTGCTTGACCATAGGGTTGAACCTAGGTGTTGGTCTAGAGCTAAGGCACTCACTTTCAATCGTTTACACTCACAATCACTCACTATCCTAAACCCATAATTTCTAGACTCTGGTCCCTTGATACTTTTGGGAGACTCATGTAGGTGGTCCCCTAAACCCACTAGCCCTAAGCTAGGGGTTTGGCTAAGACCACTACATAGAGCACCAAAAATGGGGTTTTTTATTGGTCCATGGCTTTATAATAGTGGTTGGCACTCCAACTCTACAAAGACACCCAACCTAACCTTTTGCCCCTAAATTCCCCCGAATTACCTAAATACCCTTGGGGCCCCAATTTTGGCCAAAATTTTCAAATCTATCCAAAATACCCAACTTGATTCAAAAATCATTTTAAACTCCTTGAAAACATCCAAAACAACCCAAAATCACCAAAATTGGCCAAATTACCAAAATACCCCTCCTTACCACAAAATTCCAAAAATTCTAAAAAATCCCAAAAATTCTTAAAACCTCCCAAATATTCCCAATTTCATTTTTATCAACTATCACATGACTCAAGTTAGCCAATATGACCATCTTTGACCAAAACCCCCAAATTGCCCTTTAAAGGCCCATTTTTCCACTAATTACCTCAAATGTCTATCAAATTGGTCTCAATTTTCCCCAATTTCAATTCTAAACTAAAATTCAATCTTGATATGACCAATCTAGACAAAATCCTAGCTCAATTGGTCCATGATTTGAACCCAATTTTGAGCTAAACCAAAACCCAATTTTGGCCTTAAGGCTTAGTCCCATCAAATTGAACCCATAGCCTACTTAATTGGCCACAATTGGTGTTGAAAAATCTTCATAACATCCCCATACATCAAAATTAACCATTAATTGGCTTTGGTGAGACATCAATTTCATTTGATTTCAACCTAAGTCTAAAGGCCCCAAATTTGCCCCAAATTGGCCATGTCTCAAAATCTCGCCAAATTGATGGCCTTAGCCCTAAAACATCTACTCCATCCCTTCATAAAACATCTTCAAAACACCTCCCTTGATCATTTGAACCATTCAATTTGGACTTAGCCCAAATCTAGCCCAACCTAGACCCATGTCTAGCTCAACATGCTCAATTTGACCAAATTTAAGAAATCCCTTAAATTAACCTACAAATTGAACTCAAAATTAATTCAAAGCTTCACCAAAAATCTTCATAACAATCATCTACAAAAATTTTATCAATCAATTGGGTCAATTGACATGGCTAGCCTAGCCCAAACCCAAACTTTGATCACTTGAACCCACATTGAACCCATGCACTAAAAATGACCTAACTACCCCAAAGTCTCAAAATTAATGATTCCACAGCCATTAGTTGGACCCTAGTGACTAGCCTAAACCTCTTAAAACCACCAAAACTAAGCCATGGACCAAAGGTCCCCTAAATTAAGGGATTTCATGCCATATATGCTTAATCTTAGGATATTTTTGCCAAAACAAAGCCTAAACACTTTAAGTTGCTTTGACAGATTCCCCTGAATGCCCTGAGCACCTAGCCACCTCCCCCTACAATGGTCGGCTGGCCTAGTCGCCGGAGAAGCTCAAAACTGAGAGCCACCCCATGGCCATTTTTATAAAAACTCACCTCCACGTCCATGGGAGGGTGCTAAAAATTTTTCAGAGAGAGCATCCTAAATAACTCATAGAGCTTCTTTGAGATCTCCACAGCTCATTCCAATCATTCCATTGTCTTAATTCCCCCTGTGTAACCCTAAATTTGAGCTTAACAATTAGGGCAGAAACATGACATCCCAAAAAACTCCACCAAACTTCAATTGCTTGTGTCCACACCTTCATAACAACAAGAGGAGACAAAGCCCAATTAAATTATCCACTGAAATAGCCTCTACAATAGCTCTAGACGAACACCCAAAATCAATCTTAATTAAAATCATACCTAAGCCTTACACCAAGATTAGAAGCTCAATCTCTAGCCTCCTTGGATCCCAACAAACATGCCAAGAACCTCTGATTGAAGTTTCACTTCTCAGAGCCAATGTATAAAACTTCTCTTGTTCCTGTGCCTATTTGAACTCTCTATTTTTTTTGAGGTGATTTCATGGCATTATAACCATACGGATATGTTCCTCTAGTTTAGACAAGCATTTTAAAAACAAATTTTCATCTAATTTGGATAAGAAATGAGAGAAATCTTAAGGCTAGAAGATGGACAGTTCTCGAGCTAGGCTATCGGTGACAATGATGGAGCGCCGTTCGATCACACGTGTATCGGATGGATGGTCAGAATCAAGTCGGACAGCACTTCGGAACATAAACCGCGGGCCGAGTCAGCGCTGAAGTGGATGGTGGCGTGGAATGGGAGCTCGCCATGTGGAGCTTCGGAGCCGCCGTAGGTTGAGGTGGCGCCTCGCGTTTAAATAGATAAATAGGGATTTAATTAATTTAGAAAATAATCCCTAACTTCAAAAATTCATATCTCAGTGTAGAAAAATCACAAAAACAAAATAAAAATACCCTCTTGCTCAGTGTATAGAAGAAAATAATATGGAAATAATTTAGAATCCATTTGATACATATTTTTTTAAATTAATTAAACACTGATTTGGATGTTTTGATTCTCCATGCATGTAGTAATCACATCATGACTTAAAATTTTAGCATGTTGTTATATCTGTCTTAGGGAATATTCCCTAATTTTTCTAAAATCAAAGAAGGCCCTTAGATAGAGAATCATATTTTTCAAGTTTATATGCATTATTTGCTTAAATTAATCATGGAAATTAGCATGTTACTTAGAAAACTTCAAAAAGATTTTGGAAGGTTTGTGATAACTAGGGAACCTTTATGAAAATTTCTCATAAGCTAAGTCATTCAAAATACACCTAATCTTTACAAATCCTAAATCACTAAATTAATCAATTTTGAAAAATATAAAAAACAAAATGACTTGATTTTTGATCTCTACTACTTTTTAGGATCCAGAGAACTCACCATAAAAATTCTAAAGTATTTTTAGTTCATTTGGTAACTTAAGTTGATTTTTAAAGATAAATAACATTTTTGGCACTTAAATGATTTTTAAAAAACAAAATATAACTCAAAAATTTATAAAACCATATTTTTTGAGTTTTCTGTGATTAGAGGTATTTTCTAAAAATAAAATGATATTTAAAATAAAGAACTTGATTTTTTACCTATTTTAAATATTTAGATAATTAAAAATTCATGAAAATCACAAAATTAATAAAACTAATGGAAATGTTTTAATTTGCTTCCTAAGCACTTAAGAACAATTAGAATATTTTTCCTGATTTTTTAAATAAAGAAACTGAATTTTAAACCTAAAAAAATAATTTTTAAACGCTAAAAATGAGTTTTCACTAAAAATAATTCCAATAAATCAAATAAAACTCAGAAAAATATAATATTTTCTCCTTTGAGTTCTCTGACCTTAGGAGAATTTTTCAAAAATATAAAACTTAATTTTCTCCATTTAAAATATTTTATATTTAATAAATACCCAGAACTTAAAAAAATTCTTAAAATTCAAATAAAATTCAAAAAATCACGAAACTTGGTCCAAAGGCTTCTCTTGTCTAAGTTTACCTTTAGTAAGAATTTCAAGGGATTAGAATGTGCCATGGCCAAGTTAGGAACTTTCTTTGAAAAATCCTATTTTTTCATGGCAATAATTATATAAATTAAATTAAATTTTGGAAAATCACATTTTCTCCTCTGACGTCTTAATTGACCCATGAATGAGGTAGAATAAAAATTTTAAAGTCATTTGGATTGGATTTGATGAATTAGGAAGTGTTAGAGCCTTACAGGTAAATGTGTAATTTCGGAAAATTTCCCTTAATTAATATTTAGGCTTAATTCAAAGAGGAAATGGGTAACCTCTTATCTTAATTTGGATGTTTGAAACACAAGGGGTTAATTAGTAGAAACCAACCTCACTTTCTTAATTGAAAAGTCAAGTTAATAATTTCTAAATTATTAAAATTTGGAAGTTTATTAAAACAAAATGAACACAGAACTTAGGGGTATGACTTTTGAAGTCAATAATTAATCAACACCCCTATTTTGATTTTCAAATAAAATTCAAATCATGAATCAAGACCACGTAAAGCTTAACCTTTTCAAAATTAAGTAAGACACACACTTAAGTCTTAAGGGCTTAGTAGTGACTTAGGCTAAATCAAGGCTGATTAAATAAGGATTAGAAAAGTAAACATCATTTAAAATTAAAACATCTTTCAAACACTACAAGCCCAATTAGGACCAAATTTGGCTAAGTGTTCCAATAACACTAACTTTTCCTTTTCAAAGTTTTTCAGCCATATAATCTTCAAAATTAAATTGCAGATGATAATTATCCTATTCTCAGGGATAATTGATACATCAATGTTCATTGAGCATTAGGGTGTTTATAGGATGAATTATTAAGCAACATAATAACTTTAAAAAAACTCAGGATTTTCCACCAGGTAGTGCGAGAGTAGCACGGACCTGCTTCTTTCTCTAGATCCGTTGGATACCTCGAAGATCTACTGAACTTAATATATTTTGCTTGACAACATCATCCTTAATTAAACTCTTAAGGACCCACTAAGATATGACCTAGGGTTAGATAGTTCATCAAAATTTTACTCCCATGTTTCATATAATTTCAGGTGGTAGAACGAGAAGACTCGCCAGGTACTCTTTTAGAGTTTTCAGCTTTGTCGTTCTTGTACTTTCATACTGTACTTTTATACCTGCGAACTTGCATGCTAAACAACGATGTCACCCTGCATGAAAACTAAAACTATCAGGATAGCCACAAAACCAAAACCAAAACTAAAACTAAAATCAACCAAGATAAAATTCACCACCACAACATTCAAAAAATAAAACAACTCAAAATTTAATCAAAAACATCACATAAAACTACAACTTCTACTAAATTAAGATGTCTCTATTGGATGATGGGGAATTCCTCGAAGGAGGAAACCTATGGTTGCTAACGAGGCTTCCCATCGTCTAAATGAAATTATGGAACTCATTAAGTTGAGTTTAGTAAGTTCATTTGGACCAATCCCCTTTCACACATATACATCCGATCTCATTGAAAAGTCCTACCCTTTGAAACTTCATGAAGATAATATTTCCTGATTTTTATCAAGAGTCTTCTTAGGTGACTTTGGTCATTTAAGATATAATTAACTATACGGGCTTGCCCTTATAGGAAGCATGTCAGATCTCAGCTTAATATAAACCATATTTAATCCTTTATATTAAATAGGGAAAATTATTGGCAAATAAAATAGTTTTGTAGACCAAACGGACGTCATATATCCCTTAGTTTATTTGATCGAGCCTCATCCTCAAGTCTTGTGTTTATCCTTCAGGATATATACAGGATTTGAGGTACAATGCTATTTCATTTAAACTATGAAAAATATAGGGTCAGTTTGATTTCATATTTTTCTAAAACTAAATATATATGTAAATTAAAATGCCCTTCTGAAGCGAGCATCAAGATTTCGATTCTGGTGACCGACAGCTTCTTACGGGCAACTCCTCCAACAAAAAATAGCGCTGACAGCTTCTGGCAACTCCGATGGGGATCTAGCTTTTCTCTCCATACAATTCAAGGAATATTATCTTCACATCATCGGTAATATGTCCATGTCCATCTTGGACCAAATTACGCTTCTTCCGTTGACATACTTTATCCATTTCCATCTTGGAAAAGTACGGTTAACTCTTTGGACTTCAGGACTAGCTGTTCAACCATCATTGAACAGAGGGGTTCAGAAGGCCATTAAGGACTCTTTAAATTTTCATGTGGGGTTGGACCCACAATAGGTGTGCCAGTGGACTAGTTCCACCTGGGCATTGTCTGCCACTAAATGGGTCCCGCACTGGGTCCTAAAATACTTCACATCTCTCTTCCAAATTTGATTGCTACTTTACAAATTAAATCAAATCGTGTTGTTCCGCGTGCACATTGAAATTTTCTTATATTAATTAAATTTTACACCTCTTGATTTTTCTTTAACAAAATTTTAAAAATACCCATAAATTAAGACCCGCCCGGTCTACAGTTCAACCTCTACTTTCAATGCTCGCACTAAAAATTACGAGGTTTTTGGCCATATAGCTAACCCCAAATTTTTCTGTTTTCAAGCCTGATGCAATGGCCTACCCAACACTGACCTTTTCCTGCAACCTGCCAACGAGCTATGAAGCCCGCAATCTCGTTCCTACCATCAAATTCAGAGCAGGATTTAAAGATCTCAAGGTTATCCTCGATAAAGCCCCGTTTGTAGTGATGAAGATCGCCGCATCAAAAATACAGGAACCATCTGTAGAATTCAGTCTGAACTGCTTTCAAGACTTCCCTACCTGCAGTTAGTCTAAACCTATTGCCGCCACGACACCCACCAAACCTGCTAGCCCCGTTGCTATTAAGGGGAAAGAAGTAATGATTATTGAGGATCCGACCAAGGGATTAACTGTCCCATCGCCCGTGTTTGAAATTGGATGAAGTTCGAGGACTGTACCGCTGGCCCAAACTTAAAAGAGGGATGACAACAGAAAAGTTCGGAGGGCCATCAAAGCCGAAGCTCCAAAAGAGACACCAGTTGAGGAGGAGCCTCATCAAGATGAAGAAGTGTTACCAGAAATTTATCCACTCATATGAGGGAGTAGGTTCTATTCTCTGATGTGTACCGATGGATATGAGAGTATCCGAAGAATTGCTACCGCATTATCACCACTTCATGGATGACAACGACTTTATATATGCTTAAAAATATTAGAATTTGATACTGCTGCTAGAAAATTTATATCCCCGGCAACGACGCCAAAAACTTGACAGTAGTTATAGATTTGATAAAGATGTGTGTGAAATAATCAATAATTGCATAGTCATACTTATCAACGCAGGTATACGTATCGCTCAAGTAATACATGACTCTATGGAGTCCTGGATATCGATCCCATAGGGAGTAACATTAGAGGCTACAAACTAAGATTTGGAAAATCAATTCTTAATCACAACAATATAGTTCAAATTGCATATTTCTCACTAATATGCAATTGAAATAAAAATATAATTTTTAGAAACTTTTAATTAACTAATTCTACTAATAAAGTTTCTAATGTGAAGTTCAATATATAAGAAAGCATCCTTCTCCTTGTCAAGAAATATAAGTGAATGGATAAATTGAATTAGTTCAAATTGTATTGTGCAAATAGGAGCATACTTATTCTTTACCCTCTGGACCAGCCATAAAGAACATTGATTAATATAATGCTTGGTAACTGAATCTGCGGCTAAGCTAGGAGGATACCGGCTCTCACTTTGGAGCTCCCACGTTCCCCTCGCCTGAGGGCTAACATTTACACTTCAACACCCAAAGACAGGACCGAATTGAGGATTTTATCCTGTCACTCTAAAATCTCTAATTCTATGCCCGATAATTTTTATTTCCTTATTTATTTGCACCCAACTTTCAAGGACTTTGACCTCCCTAAATCTTGGATGTAATTTTCACTGTAGTTGTAAAACTCAACATATTTTGACAAATAAATTGGCCAGATTGAAAGTAAATTAAAATTGAAGTGAAAAGATCATCACAACTTCTTTAACATTCTCATGGCATAACCAATTCAAATCACCATTTCACAAAATCTCAAGACAAGGAGAAAGATAGAGAAAACTACTCAGAACTCATGAAGAAGATATGACAAAACTTAGAATTTATATAGAAAAGCAAAGTCATACAAATTTTAATAAGTAAATACAACTTATCTCTAATTCCTCCTAATGTAAACTCCTCAAAGTTCCTTAGAATCTCTTCCTTACTTTACAACACACAAAATTCTCCTTTGAAGTGGCAAGGAGGAAGAAATCTCTCACTTTCTTTTCACTATTACAATCTCTCAAAGAATTCCTCACTATACTAACCACTCTCTACACTCTAATGAGCACCACAAACAACAAAGACTCAGCGAACACCCCTGTGGACACCACCATTTCGGCCTCCAAATTGTTTCTTTTAAAGTTGTAGAAGAGTTTTGAAGAGTTACCCAAGCGTCCTTTCAAAAATCATCCACATTCAATGCATCTCTTGAGAGAACCGATGTGCTCGTCGTCGGTGGTCTTCTAGAATATTTAATTCAGGGCTCTCGGGAAAAACCCGCCGTCGGCGGTGTCGAGCCCGCCATCGGTGCCCAAGATCAAATCTTCATATTTTGGTCCATTTTCTCCAAAGTCACTCCTTTTTGCATCTCTTTGCTCCAATGACCATAATTCAACATACCTGCAACAAAACATCAAAAATACCTTTCTTTAAAGTGCAATATCATCAAAATCAGTGTAAAATAGGTATGAAAATCTCAACATATTTTCCTTTGGTCAAAATCTCCCAAACTTAACAATTACTTCTCCTCAAGTAATTTTAGTACTACATAAAAGTTATGATCTACTGTGGTAAAGTATTAATTCAGAAAAACTATAAGTTTGATTTAAGTAAATACATAGTGAGATTTTTAGAAAAATTTCAAGTAACTAAATTAACTCTGTAGATACAAAACTATCTAGTCAGCAAGTTTAAGAGTTCTAGTTTTCTATTCATTTCAAGAATGAATATATATTATAATATCATGTCACTTAAAATATTCAAATGATAGGAACCTCATGAGAACATTACTATTAAAAGATGTTATTCCATAAATAAAAGTTCAGGATTGTATTTAGGTTTTCCCTTTATGTAGGTCCAAGTGAAGCCAATTTTTGATTAGGCATCTCCTCAAGCTTCTCCTTACTTATATATATATATATATATATATATATATATATATATATATATATATATATATATATATATATATATATATATATATATATATATATATATATATATATATATATATATATATATATATATATATATATATATATTCATTTGAATTGCTTTCAATCCTATATATTTTTCTTTTCTTTTCAGGGATTGTTGTCAATCCTTTCTTTTTCTTTTTCAAGTGTAGATTACTTTATCTGGATAGCCTTTAATAATTTTGAACTTCACTTTTCTTTCCCTAAATTTGAAACTCAAAGCATTCCTTTACCTTATAAGTACTTCATAGCTTTTACATCATTGAGCCCCAATCTTTTCTTCTCAAATGAATTTCTAAGATTCTTAATATTTCAAAATATAGTTTTCTTTACTTCAAATAGTTAACTATAGTCTTATTCTCTTATACTAAATATTTGAATCTACAAAATTAATTTTTCTTACAAAAATATTCCCTTAAATCTATCATAATATTTAAATATCTTAAAAATATAGTTATCTGAATTAAATTCACTACAAAAAATCATATTAATAAATTTTGAAAATATTTAAATTGAGAACATATAATAGTTAATATTTTTCTTCCCTCGTCCAAACATAATTTTTTCAATATGGAATGATCCAGGTGGAAAGAAAAATTCTAAATATAAATCATATTTTAGGCATTTTCATCTTTCTGAAATTTTTGCAGTTTGTTCTCAAAATTTTTACTTTAACAATAATTAAAAATTATCTTATTTCTATACATATAAAGCATTAGAGAATTTGTTGGGTAATGAAATTTTGAAATAAGTACAAAACTAAACATTATACAAACACAATATTTTACTAACACATAACAATACAATTTTATAAAGTACTAATCAAAGTCTATTATAACTACACATGCAAATTTCAACTATAACACTAAACAATTATAATAATAATTAAAAATTATCTAACTACAAACATAAAATAAAATATTGAATAAAATGAAATTACAAACAAACATACATCTATCTCTATCACAAAATCACAAAACAAAAGTACATCAATCACTATCATATATCAAAATCCCATGCTATATCCTCGCCTCCCTGGGCAGCAGATGGATTAGGCTAATACTGAGTATAACGGGGGCATTCAGGAAAAGTAACATCAGGCTCACCTCTGTAGTGTCGGGCCTGAGCTTTGTAGTAAGATATCTCAAAGTTAGAATGACTCTGTAGGTACTCACTATCATAATCATGTCTACATTCTAATCCCCCAATTTATTTATTTATTTTCTCTATACTCTTCCGTTGCAAGGTTAACTCATTCATTAAATCTTGAAGGGTAGGGGAACTAGAGGAAGGAAGGTCATAACTAGTAGAGGGGATATATCTACTAGTAAAAGGTTCTTTACTCCTACTCCCAGATCTCCATCCTTCACGGGATTCATACGTCTTTAAATTTGCTTTACTAATGGGTTTCATAGGGTAAATCCATTCTTCATCATCTCCAGATTCAACTCCAGAAAGTTGGCAAAGTGCATAAATGAGGTCAGGATGTCCCAAACCTCCACTTGATTCACTCCTTGCCGTGGTAAAATTATTCTTATAAATAATTCTCCACACATTTATAGTCTGATTGTTCTGAATACAGAAATTCAAAATAGCTCTATCTCCTGTTACTTCACTATGGTGATAGGTAGGTAACATAGTAGAGGAAATAAAATAGTGTCACGCTTTAGATGTGGCATTCAACATGGAAGCAGAAAAATTTACCCATTCTCGCTGCTTTATCTTCTATGTCCCTTTCCCATCAGTGAGAAAGTTAATGACATCGTTCAGCGGGCCTTCCATTGTACTGAAGGTTTCATAATTACAGATATAGGGGTCTGGAACTTCATAAAATGAGTTAATGCGGGTAGCACTAAACTCAACTGAAAACCTCTTACTTGAACGGTTTCGTCCTCAGAATAGAACGCATCGGCATATAATTCTTTCACAACATTCACAGTACCCTTATTGGTGGTATAACAGCAATTTTCTCACCTCCGTTCAGTAATAACTCGTTCAACGTCTCCTCCCGGACTCTCAAAAATACGATCTTATTATACATTTCTTCCCTTAAAATATTGAAGTAAATCTCGATTGAGCCTTTGCATTGATGAAGCGAAACTCGTCAAACTCAAGTGACCTCTTTTGTCGCGAAGCCATTTCAATCTAATCAAAATTATAAAAAAAAATCTAATATACACTTCAAATACTCAAACAATGGCTTCCAAGAGTGACTCTAAGAGTTGAAAAGCAAGTTTCATGAATTTCTTCCAAATATTTTTTTCATATTCTCAATTTTTTCGGATCTCCTCAATGTGGAAGAAATTCAAGGTGAAAATCAAATAGTTTTAGTTTGTAGTGAAACTCTTACCGAGAGACGATAAAATCTGGTGTCGAAACACTTTGAAATTGCCCCAAATCTAAAATCTTCAAGCCCTAGATCGAAATTTTCATTTTTTAAGAGGAAGTGGATGATGAATAGTGGCAGTTGACTGGTCAAAATCGTGGTTAAAAGTGTTTTTTCAGTATTTCACCATCGGTGGGGTCGTCAGCGCCGTCGGTGAGCTCAATTTAATTAAATAACCTAAGTCTCGGGAAAAATCCACCGTTGGCGATGTCGATGGCGACATCGGCAAGATTTTCAAAATTAGTTCAATTCCAATTTTTTGCGATTTCGATCAATTTCATGCCTCGTCGACATTCATTCAATCATTCTAAACATAAATTTAAGTGATTAAATGATTTACTAACATAAATAAATATTCACAACACAAAACATTACAATTATATATAAAATCTAAGGGTTACAATACACGTTACACGACGCACATAATTTGGTATTTTCTCAACCTTAATACATCAATTTAGCATCGCAATCCAAGCCACAACACTCTAAACGCTGAAAACATACATTTAATGCTCAATCTCAACTATACTAAGATCTAAAAGCAAAATTTGAAAGTAAAGCAAACACATAAGTTCAAATCAAATCACACACATAGACATATAGGTAGTAAAGTAAATCTACTACTCCTCCGATTCAGTGCTTGTTTCACCTCTGATATTGCCCATCGATTGAACATGAACGAAGAGGTTATAGAAGGGTCGGTATGGGAATTCTTCAGCAGAATCCTCTTTCATTCTCATCAATTGTATCAAACTTTTTTTGATATATCCAGAGTGATCAAAATGATCTTTCATCCTCCAGTCTAGATGATCAAAAAAATTAGAGACATTGTTATTTGCATTCAAAACATTTTGTACGTCTTTCTTCAGTTTCTTGATTCTGCACAGGATCACTAGTATCTTGTCCGGAACTAGAGGATGAATAGGAAGTGAATTCTGAGACAATTGATCTGTAATAATAGTCATATCATTCTCATCTTTATTGGTTGGGAACTTCTGGATTGTGTCCAAAGGCTTCCAAGGTAGAAGTAACTTTTCCCAATTCTCATAAGATACCTGGAACTGACTGCAGATTAAGAAGATTGTTGAAGGATATCTATGCCCATAAGTTGATCCAAGAACGATCAGGCCCAAAACAGACTTCACAATTATCGATCCAATATCAATTGGCAGTGTCATTTCAATAAAGTAATTCAGAATAACACTTTCTTTAGTAACTTTATTGATCCTCATTGTCGGTAAAAGTTTTGTAGAAATGAAGAAGTGACAGTGTCTAGAAATGGGGTTTAGAAGTGTAGGAGAGAAACTAACATACCTGTTTTCTCTCATTTCTCAGTCTTCAGTCTCGTCCGTCAAAAATTGGTAGATCTCATTCATCAGATTTCTTGTTGGGACGAAGTTGAAATAATGGCAGACAGGAACATTCTCGATCATATATAACTCATTAATCCATGCAGGAGTAAAAGTTATCCATCTGCCTCGCACATAGACGACTCCCTGGTTGATTCCATGCAAATTAGCATAAAACTTCTTCACCACAGGAACGACTACGGCGGCAGTAGTGTAACACAACACTTCCCATCGTCGTCGCACAATCATCTCTTCAATTAATGTAGAAGGATTGTTCAATCCTCAATTCACGAATCCTCTTTCTTTGATTAATCTCCTCTTTGTCAACACTTTGTTGAAGATTCGTTGTGCCTCGGAACTAATGAACTTTCTCCGGTTGAACACTCAAAATCTGGGGTTTTCAGTGGAATTGGGAGCCATAGGGATAAATTTGGTGGAGTTTCAATTCTGTTTTTTTTGGTAATATGAATTTAAGAACCGAGTTTGGAAGTTTATAGGGAGTAAATCTCGCCTAAAACCGCCAAAAACCGACATTTTTAACTCCAGAATCCGTCATCTCGCCGTTCTCACCGACAGCGGCGTCGTCGACACCGTCGGCAAGCCTTGAGAATTGATTATCTGGACTCTCGGGAAAAACCCACCATCGGCGGCGGGCTCGACATTGTAGGATATCATCAAAACCAAAACTTTATCGACCTTTCAAGCTAAGGAGTGTTATTCTAGACTAGAAGTTCTCCTGAAAGCTGCCATGATTAACCTCGATCTCCGTGGGATTGATATTCGGGGCTTAATTAGAAAGCCCTATATTACTTGATAATGATACGTATACTTGCGTAGAATCCCTACAAATATAATTGACATCTTCTTTTTCTTGGGATAAATTTTAAGATCAAGTTTTTGATATCATTATTAAAATCTTCAAGTAGTGGTGTCAAGCTCATAAATCCTTACATATAAAAATATCGGGATCAATGTGTGATTACCAAACATAGAGAAATGAGTGAAATATGGGGAGTGACATTTGATTTCAACCTATTTCCAATAGCCTCTATGTTGAGAGCCAATCTAGATTTCATTACAAAAAGGTTGTGTGATGTCCCTTTCAATGAGAACACAAGCTTCCGAGGGTATTGTAAGAGCAAAAGTGGCGATATCCATTTTCAAAAGTTTACTATATGCAGTGGCTAAATAATAGTGGATTTCATGATTAAGGAGGCGTAATTTAAGACCAGGGAAACGAATCCAAACCGGTATATCTGACAGTTCGGTCTTAGGATTGAAATCCACTAACCATTTTAGGAATTTCATAACCTTATCTTAGATTCGTAGAAACCTCCTAGCAAAGAGCCTAGTATATTTATCCCCACTTTCCACCATCCCTTTAGCTTTAACATTTCAAACTTCCTATGAATCGAATCAATCTTAGGGTAACCATACATAAATTTTCCAACCAATGTTAAATGATAGGAGGATGCCAAAATAAAAGATTTAACATCTGTGATAAACATGGAAAGCTTCCCGGCTTTCTTCCTTAACTTCTTAATAAATTAATAATCTCCACCCAAATTTAAGAAATCATGGAAACCTTGTGGAAAATGGTCATTAGCAAGAATGTCAGAGGGACCGCCTCCCCCATTCAAAACTACAACTGCAAAACTTTTACCACAAGACATACCAAGAGACAAAATAAATAAAAAAGAAGCAAGCAAAGGGAAAGGTCTCACCAAAAGATACGTAAAGCAACAAAATCCCTATTTTTACATGAGCAGTGGCCAGAGAAAACCTTAGAGGAGGAAGTTATATATAGTCTTGTAAGAGAAAAAGTGGCGGTATCCATCTTCAAAGGTTTACCATATGCAGCGGCTAAAAAAACAGGATTTCATGATTAAAGAGATGTAATTTAAGACTAGGGAAAAGAATCCAAACTTGTATAACCGGCAGTTCGGTCTTAGGATAAAAATCCACAGACCATTTTAGAAATATCATAACCCCATCTTCAATTCCCAGGAACCTCTTAGCAAAGAGCCTAGTATAGTCTTCGTCATTCGCAAGTTGGATTAGTAAGTGTCGACCATCCAATATCCCAACTTTTCACCATTCCTTTAGTATTAAAATTTCAAAATTCCTTCGAATCAAATCAATCTTAGGGTGACCATATGCAAATTTTCCAACCAATGTTAAATGACATGAGGAGGCCAAAATCGAAGATTCAACATGAGCGATAAACACCGGCAAGCTTCCCATTTTTATTCCCTAAATTTTTAATAAATGAATAATCTCCACCCAAATTTAAGAAATCATGGAAACCTTATGGAAAATGGCCAAACTTTTACCAGAAAACACACCGAGAGACAAAATAAACAAAAAGGAAGCAAGCTAATGAAAAGAACTCACCAACATAAATGCAAAGCAACGAAATCCCCATTTTTGCACGAGCAAACCCTAGAGGAGCAGGCTAGATATATAAAAGAAATGGTGGCTGCTAGGGTTTCCCTCCACACTGTCATTTATGGTGATTTCAAGTTCCTTCAATCAGGATCTGGCAGGGGAGATCGTTTCACTCTTTAGTTTTGCTGTTAATTTTGTTTTTTATGATGCCATCTGCCTCTCATTATTATGTTGATGCGGTGTTAGATGGAGGTGGTGGCCCTCAGGCCACACCAAACTATGGTATTTTTCTGCAAGGGTTCCATGATACACTTTCTGTGGGAGGGGATTACTCTTACATTAAGATGCTGGGAAAAAAAGAATGGGAAACTTGCAATGTTATCACTGAGGTTGAAACTTCGATTCTTTCTTCTTCTTCTCATTTGGCCCTTGTTGGTAAATTTATGTATGATATTCCAAAGGTGGATCTGATTCAGAGAGAATTTGAAATGCTTAAACTAAAAGGCTAATGGAAGGTAGGAATTATGGACGGAAGACATAAATTAATACAGTTTGCCAATGACGAGGACTATACTTATCTCTTTGTGAAGAGATTATTGAGGATATAAAATTGTGTGATGAAATTTCTTAAATGGTTTGTCAATTTTGACCCAAAATCTGAATTGCCCATCATTCCTAATTGGATCCATTTTTTTGGGCTTACATTACATCTATTTAATCACAAGATACCTTTCTCTTTAGTGGCAGCTTATGGTAAGCCATTTAAAAAGGATAATGCTACGTATACACTTTTTAGACCATCTAAAGCTCGCATTCTTGTAGAAAGGGACATAACTCAACAATTTTGTAAGGAGATTTGGATATTTTCTTAGCACCAGTGCTATTGGCACAAGTTGAAATTGAAAGGCACTCTCCATATTGCACTCACTGCTCTATGTTTGGTCATCAAACTTCATTATGCTATAGATTGAACCCTCACCTTAAAACTTCTCTTGCCACACACCCCACAAGTCCCTTTGAAAATCAAACTCACACTGATCATCAAGGCATAACACCTAATGCTGAAAAATGAAGCCGATTTAGTGGTTACTCCATCATTGCAAAACATAAATTTAAATTTAGAAAATTTGGGAAATGAGTCTCAACACACCCCTATTAATGTGCTTCCTCAACAAGTTTTAACTGAAGAATGCAATGCACTTAACAAGTATGAAACTATTGTTGAGTCTGTTGAAACATCTCTACATAATGTCCTAACTATGGCCACTCTTCTTTTAGAAAATAACATGGCAAACTATGAGCATTTTCTCCCTTCCAGCTCCATTGTTATTACTAATACTTCTGTACAATTTGCTTCCAAAACTTTAGAAAATGAATGGCAGGTTCAAAAATATTCAAGGAAAAAGGCTAAAAGAAAAATAATGATAGTTGTTGACCTCAATTTTGGTTGAGGTTTAGTTTTTCCTCTTTAATAGCCTAGGGTCTAGCCATAGGACTTTTCCTGTTGACTATTCCTAGAAAATTAGACATGAAACCCTCACCATTAGAAATTCTAAACTCTTCTCCACTCAACTTGAAGTTCCACATATTGGTCATAACCTCTAAACACTTAGTAGGTGGGGTCACTATGAGGGAAACTCAAGATGAGTCACCCTTAGGATTGCTGGACCTTAGGGTTAACCCTGGGTGTTGGTCTGGAGCTAAGGCATTCACTACACTCATCTACACTCACCTACACTCACAATCACTCACAACCCAAAACTCAAATTTCTAACCTAGATCCCTTGATCTTTTGGGATACTCATGTAGATGGTCCTCTAAACCTACTAGCCCTAGGGCTATGGTTTGGCTAAGACCACTATGTAGAGGACCCAAAATGGGGTTTCCATTGGTCAATGGCTTATTGGTGATGGTTGGTACCTCAACTCTACCAAAATACCCAACTTCGCCTTTTACCCCTAAAACACCCCCAAATTACCAAATACCCCTCCATAGCTCAAAATCCCAAAAATTCCAAGAAAATCCTAATAAATCTTAAATATTCCGAATTTCATTTCTCTCAATTACCATATGACCCAATTTGGCCAATTTGACCATCTTTAACCAAAATCCCCAAATTACCCTTTAAAGACCCAAATTTCCCCAAATCCAACTCAAATGTCCATGAATTGGGTCTCAATTGACCCCAATTCCAATCCTAAACTAAATTTCACTTTTTATATGACCAAACTAAACCAAATTCAAGCTTAATTGGTCCATGATTTAAACCCAATTTTGATTTGAATCAAAACCCCAATTTTGACCATATGACCTAATCTCACCAAATTGAACCCATAGCCTAGTCAATTTGTCTCAATAAATGTTGAAAAATCTTTATGACAATTCTATACATCAAAATCAACCATTAATTGACCTTGGTGAAGCCTCAAATCCATTTGAGTTTGGCCTAAATCCAAAATTCCCAAATTTAGCCCCAAATTGGCTAAGTCCCAAAATTTCACCCAATTTATTGCCTTAACCTCCAAATTGGCATCCAAATCATGTTGAAAACTCTTCATGAGCTCCCTATTGACCATTTAAAAAAATCAATTCGGACTTAGCCCAAGGCTAACCCAAGCTAGACCCAAGCCTAGCCCAACATGACCAAATTGATTAAAGTTCAAGATTCCTTCAAATTGACCCTTCAATTGAACTCAAAACCACTTCCATCCTTCACCCAAGTTGTTCCTTATGATCATCTACACAAAATGCAACAATTATTTGGGTCAATTGACATGGCTAACCTAGCCCAAACTAAGTTTTGGTCATTTGCACCCACTTGGACCTATGCACCAAATGTGACCTAACCACCCTAAAGCCACCAAATTAACTCCACCCCAGCCATTAATTGGACTTAGTGACCAGTCTAAACGCCATGAAATCATCTAAATCAAGCCATGGACCAAAGGTTCTCCAAAGTAAGGGATATTATTTCCAAAAATTCACATGCTTAAGATATCCTTGTCAAATCAAAGCACATTTGCATTAAATTGCTGTGATGGATTCCTCTGGGTTCCCTGAGCTCCTAGCCACCTCCCCCTGACCGGCCGGCCAGCCTAGTGGCCAAAAAATCCCAAAACCGAGAGCCACCCCTATGGCATCTCACCCAAATCAAACTTAGAGGCCAACTCATCCAAATCAAATTTAAGAGTTCCTCTGCCCTCCACCTAAGCACCACAATGCACCCAAACTTATGCCCTGAGAGCCACCCCATGACAATTTTTATAAAAACTCACCTCCCATGGCCATGGGAGGTGTGTTGAAATTTCCTTAGAGAGGCCTCTCCAAACTTCACTTAAAGCTTGCCTAAGATCTCCTCAGTGCATTCTAACTATTTTCCCTCACCCATTCCCATTGTCGGAGCTCAATTTTGAGCTTGAAACCCTA
>NEWO01000428.1:325927-340771 GCA_003013225.1 Phalaenopsis aphrodite | reverse complement strand
ACATTTACCTTATTCTTGGGAATAATCAAGACATCAATGTTCACTGAGCATCAGGTTGTTCCTAGGATAAATTATTAAGCAACATAATAAAGTTTAAATGGACTCAAGGCCTTTTACCAGACATTAAGAAGGTTGCATGGACCTGCTCCCTATTCTTAATCTGGTGAATGCCTTAGGGATCTATTAAACTTAATATGTCTTACTTAATACTTTTATCCTTAAAATTTAAGGACCCCCAATACATAACATAGAGTTAGGAAGGTTTCCAAAACTTTACTTTTCCAGCTCTATAAATACAAATGCTCTGATATGCATTTTAAGTTTCAGGTGGTGGAACGAGAAGACTCGCCAGGTACACTTTTACAGTTTACAGCGTTTTACAATCTTTCTTGTACTCTCCTAGTGCAATTTTGTTTATACTTATATACTTGCATAAAAAAAAATAAAATTGCATAAATCATCCCCACAACATTTTAAAATGTAAGACAATTCAAAATTTAATCACAAACATCACAAAAAAATACAACTTCAACTAAATTAAAACATCTCTATTGGGAGATCGGGAGCCCTCGAAGGAGGTAACCTACGGTTGCTAACGAGTTTTCCCATGGTCTAAATGAAATATGGAATTCATTAAGTTGAGTTTAGTAAATTCATTTGGACTAAGGGATTCCAATAGAAAATAGTGGTGCCGGGACGATGAAACCGTGGGATCTTGACCGGTGTCGCTTTAATCAACTTTAATATGCCCATAATAAAATTTAAAGAACTTTAACCATAAGGTCACCTGATTTGATATTATAACTAAATGACCTAGAAAACTTGAACTCTGCTACAACGGGGAGCTTGGAGCTTACATGGTGGGCAGCCCGGCTATCTTCAACCGCAAGAAGATCTATACACATAGACTCCTTCCTTAGCTTTAAAACAACAAAGCCATAGGAATTCAAGGTTGTTTGCTTAGTGCAACATAAATCCTCAAACATATTTTTAGGCCTTTGTACAACCATATTGTATAATATAAGCCCTAAACTCGTCTTAGGATTCCGAGGCTGTCATTCGTCATGACCTAATCCTCACATCTTCAAGGTTATTTGTGATGATTGCTTCACACAAATGTAAATCCTAATAAAAAATTGCAGGATGAAATATCTAAATAATTTCTCTTAAATTGAAGCCAAAGAATAGGATAGCTTGGGAAGTCATCGAAGTTCTCCTTCGGATACATGGCATCCTCTAGTGTTTCCTCCTTTGGATTCCAAAACAAAATGTTCCAAATTTGAACCAATCCCCTTTACACTTCTCAGTCCGATATCTTTGAAATGTCCTTACCATTTGAACTCCCTGAAGGTAATTTTTCTTGATTTTATTGAGAGTATTCTTAAGTAACTTCTGTTATCTAAGATGTAATTAACTATAGGGGCTTGCCCTTATAGGAAGCTTTTCCCGAACCCAGCATAATACAAACCCTATTTAATTCCTTATATTAAATAGGGGAACTTGTCGGCCAATATATTGGTTTCGCAGACCAAACGGATGTCATAACTTTCTTTAGTTTATTTGATTGAGCCTCACCCTCAATTCTTGTGTTCATCCTTTAGGATAGATACAAAAGCGCTCTTTCATCTAAACTATGAAAATTATGGGGATAGTTTGACTTCATCTTTTTCAAAACCAAACTTTTTAAACGTCCGTCCGAAGCGGGCAACGGGATTTCAATTCTGATGACCGACAGCTTCTTATGGGCAAACCCCACACCAAAAATAGACTTTAGGACTGCTACTTCGCCAAAGAGGTTGGAGCTAGCTTTGTGGGCAACCTTCTACAACAACATGAAGATCTATAACAATATGGGGATCTGCAACAACATATCTTTCGTTAGAATTAAACAACAAGCCATAGGTTTTCAAGGTTTTTTGCCTAATGTGACATAAATCGTGAAAATTTTCTTTAGGCCTCTGTACGGCTCTGCTATAGAATTTAAGACCTAACCTGTTCAAGGATTCTGGGGTTGTCGTTTGTCACGACCTAAATTCCCACATCTTCTAGGCTATTTGTGTGACTATTTTGCATAAATGTAAGCCCTAATTAATAAAATTGGAAAGATGAAATATTTAATTCCTTCTCAAAATTGAAGCTAAACCATAGGATAGCTTGAGAAGTCACTGAGGTTCTCCTCAGGATCAATGACATCCCCTATTTCTTCTTCCTTTGGATCGAAAATAAAATGTTCCAAATTTTAGTCATTACCCTTTCACACCTCTTTGTTTGATCTTTTGAAAAGTCATATTCTTTGAACTTCTTGAAGACAATATCCCCTGATTTTTATCGATGGTTTTCTTAGGTGACTTCGGTTATCTAAGATGTAATTAACTGTAGGTGCTTGCCCTTCTAGGAAACTTTCAAGAACTCGTTTTAATATGAACCCTATTTAATTTTTTGTATTAAATAGGGAAAATTGTCTGTCAACATAAAAAATGGTTTTTTTCGTAGACTTAAACAGATTTCATAAAGTCTTACCAGTAAGTAGTGATAGATGCATTACTTGTGATATTATGCTCGTTTATTTAAACTACTGAGAATATGAGATCGGTCTGGTCTTGTATTTTCAAAATTTAAAATACTACTTTCCCAATTTATATATATATAAATTAAAGTAAATCGGGTGTTGGGATATCCATTCCGATGACCGACAACTTCCAATTTGGTGATTGATAGTAGGAAGATCAAATCTAATGTATGTTATACCTTATTAGGTTTAAGGTTTAACTAAGTCTAACATAAGTAAGACATAGTCGGCTCATTAAGTTTAATATAAGTTAGACTTATTTAGGTTTAAAGTTTAACTAAGTCTAATTTTAAGTAAGACTTAGTAGGATAATTAGGTCTAGTGTGGGTTAGATCTAATTAGGTTTAAGGTTTTACTAAGTCAAATTTATGTAAGGCTTAGTAAGATAATTAGGTCTAATGTAGGTTAGACCTAATTAGTTTTAAGGTTTAACTAAGTCTAGTTTAAGTAAGGCATATATATATATATATATATATATATGTCTAATGTGGATTATACCTAATTAGGTTTAAGTCTTAACCAAGTCTAATTTAGCTAAGACTTAGTAGGATAATTAAGTCTATTGTAGGTTAGACCTAATTAAGTTTAAGGTTTAATTAATTCTAATTTAAGTAAGGCTTAGTAGGATAATTTTGTCTAACGTGAGTTTGTCCTAATTAGTTTTAAGGTTTAAATTGCATTTAATATGGTTTAGACCAAATATTTATGGTTAGTTGGGTTAAAGATGGGTAAGTCTAACCCATTAGGGTATACTAGGGTTTAAGATGGGTAAACCCAACACTTTAGTGTTTAGTTAGGTTTAATATATGTAAACCGAACTCTTTAGGGTTTAGGTTAAGTCTAACCAAAGTGAGCTAAGTCAAGTTTGAAGTTCAGACTTAACTTCAATTGGTTTGAGTCCAATTGGAAGTTCATTTTGGTTGAGCTGTAATGAGGTTAAAACTAACCTAGATCTAGGCTCAAATTAAGCTAAACCATAGGTTATAGGAGTGTTTTCATGGTTAAGGGGATAACCATGATGCTATGCCCCTAAGACCCTTGAGTTAAGGTTATAATTTGGCTTAAGGGATAATTTTGGCCAAAAATTAATTTTTTTTACAATTTTTACCCATGTATTTCTAATATTTGCATTTTACGGTTTCCAACGGTAGAAATATCATTTTATGGTTTAAATTTATTACCCTCAATTTTCTATCTAATTGCCAATTTTAATTTCCAATTTTCTAATTTTTCATAATTCTTTTTTAAAATAATTGCAGAAGTGGTGGAAATTGGTCATTTTGATTTTGTGGACATTCCCTAATTTTGAAAAAATCGGAGAACATTTCCAAGAATGGGGGAAATAATCACTACAAATTTCATAAGTTTTGGCCTTATATTTATTTTCTAATAATTAATATACTCCTGATAGTATTTTATTAACTAAAATTAATTATATGTTATTTATTTAGAATTTTATTTTTATTATTTTTTTCTTCGTTTACTAAGTTCGGGGATATTTTTTTTTTATTTTTTGTGACTTTTCTTTACAAATATCTGATTTTTTAGAGTTTATTAGGGCTTTCTATATTTATTTAATTCAGAAATCTTGAATTTCCTACTTATCCGACACAGCGCATCGTCTTGGCAACTCTCAAGGCTTGCTTGCCACGTTTTGATTTGAGGCGCCTTCCACGATGTCTTCCAATTTATCATCGATCCGACGCTTCTCTCCTCCACGGTTTCATGATACGAGTCGATCGCTATCGTCCGTTTATAATTCATCATAAGTTTGTCAGATTAGACATCCGTTTGGCCTTCTAAAAATGTTCAAAAAGTTTCCCAAGTCAATATCATAGCTTGATCGGGGCTTGTTTTGGACCATATTGGACAAATTTTGGAACCATTAGGTAAGTCTCATCATGCCGGCCAGTTTCTTTGTACGTTTAATGAAATTGGAGTTCTATACCAATTTTAATCAAAGTTTGAATGCTTCTTGTTCAACAATTTGCCTCCAGATCTGTATTGTATCTTGAGATTCTTGTCAAATGATGGAAATTAGTTAATGATCTTTCATCTATGTATTTATATATATATATATTCTTTTTTTTTCTAAAAGGAATGATCGAAGGCTATTATACAAAACCTGGCAATACCTCATTCGCCTAAGAATTTGAGTATCACACTCTACACTCGGGTGGAATCGAACCCCCGATCAGAGGGGCCTTATTGCTGGCAAGCAGATTTCCGACCAAATGATCTGAGTAATGCATATATATATATATATATATATATATGTATAATATAATTAATTAATTACTTAATTATTTATTTTTTAAAAAAGGAATCGGTATTTTGTCCGGTGGGCAACAAATAACGCTTCCCTCATTTGGGTCGAAAACCAGGTGTATTTTAATTGATCCGAAGAGCCAACGCCACGGGTTTCGAACCCTCAACCTGAGAGACTTATGCCAATAACCGCACCATTGATGTGGGACGTGAAGCACACAAATATATATATATATATATATATATATATATATATATATATATGTGCGAATTTAATAGTAAATTCATTCACATTGTAAATATAAAATCTTGAATTCGAGACGGCACCAATGAACGATGAAATTTTTAACCAATAAAGAATTAAGAACACTTAATAATTTAGAAGTTTTGAATAACACCTTAACTATTTACTATCACCATAAAACGAAATACAACCTATAGTTTTCCGCACGGTCAGCGTATCGATGATTGATTGACGTTAGCCAGTCTGAAATCGAAAAGAAAAATGCAGGCACTTGAGTCAAGCAACGACGAAATGCAAATCGCCGAGTAAACATTTCCTGGGGGGACCATCAATGACATCATATTCTTCCATTTAGTATTATCTTTTTTTGAAGAAATTTAATATTGTAATTGGACACATCGGGTTCATACTCCAGTAGCATCTCTCTCTCTCTCTCTCTGGTGGATAAAAAAAGTTATCGAAAAAATTCTAATGTTATTTGAACTCATTTTGATTTTTTTCTGTTTATACTTTAATTTAAAAGATAGAATTTGACAAATTAAAATAAAATAGCATTGTTTATAAAAATTAAAAGCATCTAAAAATTATTTTAATTATTTTAAAATTAAAATGATTTATTTTTAAATCAAAATATTTCATTTTGTAAAAAATATGAGTTAAAATACACTAGCCAATTGTAAACAAGCTATGATTATCACATGTATTGGTCAAAGTCTACTTTCGTGCCTAGGCGTGCAACTACAACTATGATTTCTCATGTAACCGCGATAAATAAAATTCAACCATCCTTCAATCCACGGAGAAACCTCCACATTAACTTTTATTACGGGTAAAAGAACTATTAACTGTACATTTAAGGTAGCGGTGTGGAGCTGCATCACACATCTTGGCATTCAGCAGGACAACTTATTTTCAACTTTTTCAAAAAAAATTTGTGTTGAAAAGCTGCATTTTGCTAACTAAGAGCCTGTTTGGCGCAGCTTATAACTGCGGGCGGTGCTTTGAATACACCGTCGTCTCGTTTGTTTTCCTCGTTTCACGAGCTTATTTTAAAAACCGCGTTTATAATTTCTAAAACACGCGGCCCGCGGGATGACCCCCGCGGGCAGCGTTTTGTTGCGGTGTTTTACTCCTGTGCCCTCTCGTTCGCATCCGCGACCTCGTTCGATTATTCTCTAATCCTCTGCTGCTCCTCCCTCTTCTTTGGAAATCTCTCTCACAACGCATAATCTTCGACATTTCTTCTTCTTTGGCATTTACTCCTCTTCGGATCTGTTTTATTTTTTCCCGTTGAACTGCACAGTTCTTCCCCTAGTTGGCATCCTCTGCTGCTCCTCCCCTATTCAGATCTGATTTTTCTTCTTCAACTTGAAGAGAGAGACAATGTTGGATGCTCTTTAGGGCAGCTATCTAATGGTTTGAGAAGTCTCAAGAAATGCCTTATACTTATGGTCAACTACAGCTCTTTTGTATTTCAGGCTAATTGGCGACATCATATCTTTGTTTTTTTTTTATTTGCTTGTTTTTTGGTGTGAAAGCTTTTTGCAATTAATCTAAATTAGCAACGATCCACGTAATTTGCTTCATTCTTTTATTATTTACTGATTACTTCATTCTCTTATTATTTTTACACTTAGAAATTGGATTGTGTGTATGCAAACCTAAGATTTTAAGCCACTTACCTTAATATGAATTGTATGATAATGTTTGTGGCATTGCTAATGTTATGTGGGTTCAACTAAACAATTTTTTTCAAAATAGGGGCAAAATGGTCATTTATTCAGAATCAGCTGTTTTCCAAACGCACAAACCAAACAGCCAACCAGCTTATCCAGATCAGCTGCAGATCAACAACTTATCAGGATACACTGCTTATCAACATAAGTTGGATAAGGTGCAGCTGCCCCAAACAGACCCAGTATAGTAACTCTCAGAAAAATACAATTTGACATTTTGAAAAAAAAATTGTAGTAGTCACAGTATCTTTTTGAGCAACAGTTTCACAACTGTTTCTTCAAACAGTTGCAAATCCCCCAAATAGGCCTTAAGTCCTTTTTTAGCAAGATATTTTTTACAAATCTCCTCTACCACAAACTAAATATAAGATCTAATTAAAATGAGAATTTAATTAGAATTAATAACTAATATAATAAAAATTTAAAAATAGTGCAAAACCAAATTAGGATATTGAAGTACTGATAAGAGGCTTTCTTTGGCCGTCATGGTTATTTTAAGTAGTTTTTCTAGTTAATTTAATAATAATTTAAAATTTAAAACATAAAAATAAGAAAATAATAAGAAAATTCTAGAAAATATTAAGTCAAAACAAGCATAAAAAAGAATCTTTAGGTCATCTCACCACTCCACGATAATGGTGTGCTAGCCGTAATTAATAAATGAAATTATGAAACTAGTTAAAAATGTAAGCTATGTAATTATTTATTTATTAATCAACCTCAATATTGGAAAGTTTATTTATTACATAAATTAATAATCTTAGGAACTTATTTTCTTGAATAAAAACTAATTCAAAATTTATTTAATATTGAAATTAAGGTAAATTTTAACCAAAAATATTTATAGAAATAATTAAACTAATAAGCAATTGTATAAAAATTATAAATTGGTCAAATAATATTGGAAAATTATGGGAACATCTGAGGGCTATCCCAATTCCCAACCCTTCTAAATTTTTCAAATTATTTAAATAATTTTAATATTTGAATATTAAATGTTTTACTAAAGATATTGAGAACATCATTAAGTCGCCTTTGTTCTCACATGTAATTTTTGTAGTACTTAATTAGAATTAACACGAATTTCATATTATATTTATATTTTTTATAAATAAAAAAAAATTATTAAATTTAGATTTACTCAAAATAATCTTAAGATATTATTTGATGTCTCTTCGACAATTTTGATCCTAAAGAATATTCATATAATGCTTTAGAGTATTTGATATTATTTTATAATTTCATATGAAAATTCTTAAAAATTTAATTGAACATTATAAAAAAAGATTAATTCTCGAGTTCTTTTAAGGAAAAATTTCATAGATTTTCTAGGTTATTTTGATATTATTTTGAATTTTTTTAATGCTTAGTTAAAAATTATAAATTAAATTAACTTAAAATATTTTGAAATTTCTATGGGGATATCAAATTGTGCCCGGTGATTATATAAAATATTTTCAAGATTTTAAAAATATAATATAATTTTTATGTAAGATTTTAATTATTAATAAATAAACATGAATAAAAAAAAACTAAATTGAATCAAATATATTTCAAACTCTTATGAAAAATCCATGAGGTCATTTTTTTACCATTATGATCAATTTTATGGCGGTTTATGGTTTTTTTGTCTAAAATAAATTTTAATTTACTTAATACTATTTATGATACCATAAGAGCAAAGAAACAATGGTGATGTAAAATAAAAATTTAATTAAAATATTTATAATAATAAATAATTAGGTTGAATTTTATAATTATATACCTTAGAGTGGAATCTCACCCTTGGCAAAATGATTTCGAACTATCATGTGGACTCACATCTAAAAAAAAGTACTAGGATGAAAGACAAAAGCTAAAGAAAGGTGGAGTAGTTTTTTCATTAGAGAAATTCGAAGAAATATGATATTTATGGATCAATTTAAAATCCTATGTTAATTCTCCTCCTTTTGTTGGTTATTATTTCATTTTATTAAAACATGTTATCAATACATATAGACCTTTGAATCATTCCCCTTCTTTATATTTCTAATATTAATGCACAAATAATCTTATCATAGATGCACTATCAGCTAACAGTGACAATTATCAAGTTTTTTCTCATGTGCTCATCTAGTGACATCATTGTCAGCTTGCTTGGCCTCTGAGGTTGTTTGGCGCTAAGCCAATTTGGCTTCAGAGCAAATCGCATCCCTTTTGGTCATGAACCAACCTCAAATAATTTAAAATAATTATTACAATGTAATTAATTAACTTCTAATTACTATTAAGGAACTTTGAAGCCTTGCAAATAATGAGGAAAAGTTTATGTCATAGAGGTACTGTATAACAAACATCCATATGAAAAAGTTAAAATAGAGCTCCTATAGCCAATTATGGGTAGAGTTGCTCTCATGTAAGTTTCTAAGACCGCCATTTCTACTAGTTTGTAGTTGCCAAAAAGCATGGCTAGCTTGGTCAAACCTATTAATTAAAATACAAATAAAAAAAAAATAGGATAACAAAATGGAAGAGAGATCTGAGTTGCAAGGTATATGCGTAAGTGAACATGTTATTCAAGTGATAATGCGAGATCATTTCCATAATAATCACAATTAAATTTTATAAGTACTTGTTCCACTTAAAATCATTATTTATCCAATCACAATTAAATTTTTTTATTTTTTTCTAGGAAAAACAAAGTTTAGGGTTTTCAAATGAGTGAAGATTTCTCTAAACTAATGAATATTTAAAGTTCTTGTACATTTGCAATAGGTTTTGCTACAAGTTATTGTCAGTCGAAGTAAAACATATTCCTTAATCTATGTAAGGACTAAATGAGCATTGAGTCTTCATATTACAATTTAGTGTTATTTAACAAATTCAAAAGAGTCTAGGGAACCTATTCCTTCTTAGCTTATAATTTTCCGAAAATTATATTCGTATGTTCATAGAAAAGCACTAGATTTTAACCCTATAGTTCCGTTAGTTTTCTATCAAAACCATTAGAACATAGTTAATTTAAAAATAAACTAGGTCAAAATGATAATAAGTTATTAATTATAATCGGATAATGCAATGAGCTCTAAAGCAAATATTCATCAAGAGAAAATGACTTCGATACCAAACATATTCACTAACCATAAGCCCAAAAAATGGAAAATAAAACATAAAATAATAACTAGTATGAAATAGCACCCAAATAAGACTTGGAAGAATAAATCTCCACTTGATCTCCACTACCTTCATGTTGACAATTTTCTTCTCTCACACACACTCAACTCACTCATAAATAACACGGAAGAGGAAAAATAAATATTATTCTTGACAAGAATTTGATTTGCCAAGTCAATCACGAAGGCAATTTCAAGCTGACTTGCCCAAAAAGCATATCAAGAACTGATCAAATTTATATTAGACTCGCCAAATAGGCTAACCTCAAGCAGTCTCACAAACCCAGAAGTTATTCAGTGACTTTCTCATGGGGGATTAGGTACTAATCAAAGTCAACAAATCAACCAAAGATAAAAGTTTTCAGACATACTACACGGCTCATTAATTTTAAAAAGAGCAGCCAATGATTCTCCTTATGCCCTTTTGATTCATGTAACGTAATATGAAGTTGTTCTTGTAGTTTACAGTTTGCAACTCAATTGTTATAAATAAGAGGTAAATCTCTTTCTTTTTCTTCTAGGGTTTCTTTTTAATTTTGATCGAATAAGTAGATAATGAATTGAACTTGCAAAAGTGTTAGAAGCGGAAATTAAAACCTTATTCGTGACATGAATCAAAGAAAAACTTTATTTATAAAGTAAGAAGATGGCTGTCGTATCATAGGGTATAAACATTTTACGTCCGGACAATTTATACACGAAGCACGATGGCGTCGTTAATAATAGAAATATAAACAAAATAAAAATAAAAACAAGAATAAAAAGTAGCGTGACGGCTTCGTCGATGGTGTGAACTGAAGGCCGATGGCATGCGGTTCCTTCGGATGTATAGATGACATCCTTGTCATGCTTATATAAAGTTGATTTGACTCTTTTTGTCTAAAACTTCGATTCATTTTGAATTCAACTAAATAAATTTTTTTATGCTCCGATCAAACACTAATTAAAGCCAAATACGTTTACATAGCAATTGAATAACATAACGCTTCAGTTTTAATCATTGCCATATATTTTAGTGAAAGGCTGCCACATGTCTGTATTAAAATTCTGTATTTAATGACATCATAAATGACTTTTTCTAAATAAATTTTTATAAAACTCCATACCTTTTAATCGTATTAAAACCATAATTTTAAAGGTTTATTACAAAGTTAATATAAAATTTTTAATGAATTTGTTTTGAAATTGCATGACGAGATTTTCAATGTCTTTGATTTTGAAAACGCTCATATTACTGACAAAGTTTACAATGGCACCGTTATGTTAATATTTTTATATAAAGCCCAATTTAAATGAAAAATATTATAATATGATGTACTAGTAATCTCAATCACTTAGGCATAATTTGTATAAGAAGAGAAAAGTGGAGAAAATAACCGAATACTTGCTCACGAGTGTGAAGGGAGTGTGCCTCCCTTTCTAGGAGAGGGGTTCCCTCATTCATAATCTTGGGGGTCATTGCACCCAAGAATAATTACAAAAATGGCTACGCAAAGAAAAAGTCTCTTAACCATCTGAATTACCATTAGATAAGACAATGCGTCTGTTGGTGAGCTAATATTGTCACTGAGACATAAGGCGCGCTAACGAAAACATATTTATTTTTACTGAGTTGAAGTGAGTTATTGATAAAAATGACTGAGTTGTGATCCTAGATTGACTCGTGATCATTTTAAATACGCTTAGTATTCTCGCTTCTATCATTTTCCTGAATTATGTTGAAATACAGTCGTTTATTGATATACATTTAGTTCATCGATTTGCTTCTCTATTTGTTCTATATTCTATTATATGAAAAATTAAAGATAATAATTAGAAATAAACTCTACAGGTGTTAAATTTCTTTTTCTCTAATCTTTTTCCTCGGCCACCTTATCTTTCCTCCTTGCCACTATGATGAACAACCTTCCTATAGATAGGATCATGATCTTGAGAGCAAAACTAGGGATCACTCTTTAAAGAAAGCAAAAGATGACGAAAGAAAGTTCAGAAGGTTGTGGGAAGAAACTTAAGAGGTTGGTAGAACTGGGTACATAGAGATCAAAATCACTTGATTTTTGTTCTCCACTGTGGCTCATGAGTCAGAGAACTCATCATAAAAATTTTAAAAGATTTTGAGATCATTTGATATTTTTAATTGATTTTTAAAGATCATCATCAAATTTAACACTTAAATAATTTTCAAAAATCAAAATATAACTCTAAAAATTATCAAACCTAGTTTTTTGAGTTCTCTGACATCAGGGGGATTTAATAAAAATAAAATGATATTTAAAATAAAAACCTAATTTTTAATTTTTTTATTATTTTAATAAATAAAAAAATATTAAAAATTACAAAAATCACAAAGATCATAAAAATATTATAAATCACTTCCTAAACACTTAGGAAAAATTAGAATATTTTTCTTGAATTCAAAAATAAAGATATCTATTTTTGAACCTTAAATTAATTTTTTAAGGTTTGAAATTGAATTTTCACAAAATAATTCTAAAAAAAATCAAATAAAAAAAAATACAAAATAAATTTCTCTGGGTTCTCTAACCTTGGAGAGATTTTCCAAAAATAAAAAAAATCTATTTTTCAACACTTAAAATATTTTATTTTTATTAAAGTCCCCAAAACTTCAATTAATTTTAATAAATCACAGAAAATTCAAAAAATTATGAAATTATGGCCAAATGACTTTCTGATCTAGGGCTAGCTTACATAAAAATTTCAAGTGATTAGAAATTGTCCTGATCATCTTTTCAAATTTTCTTTGAAGATGCATATTTTTACATGAAAATAGTTATATGAATTAAATTAAATTGTGAAAATTCACATTTTCTCCTCTGTTGTCTTAATTGACCTATCACTAGGGTTACATAAAAATCCCAAAGTAATTTGACTTTAATTTGAGAAATTATGAAAATTTTACCCTTTGGGATAAAATTGTAATTTTGGATATTTTAGCCTTAATGAACATTTAGGCTTAATCAAAATGAGAAATGAGTAATTTATAATCTTAATTAACTCATTTGATAATTTTGATAAAAAATGAGTTTAATTGGTAGAAACCCACTTCACTTTGCCAAATTACAAGATAAAAGAATAATTCCCATAATTATCAAAATTTTGGAAACTTCATTAGCATAAAATGACTTTTGAATTTAGGGGTATAACTTTGGAAATCAATGATTTCACACCCTTATTTGATAATCAAAATGATGTTTAAATGAGCTTGATAATGATCACTTAAAGTTTTAAATCTTTTCAAAATCAATACACACATATAGGTCTTAAGGACTTAGTGGTGAACTTAAGTTGAAATCCACTTGTTAAAAGAGGATTAGAAAAATCAACATAATCAAACTCTTTTAAAACACCACAAGTCCAATTAGGACTAAAATTTGGATAAGTGTTCTTTATAACACTAATTTGTCTCCTAAAGAGTCTTCACCCACATAATTTTCAAATTGAAAGGTAAATGACATTTACCTTATTCTTGGGAATAATCAAGACATCAATATTCACTAAGCATCACGTTGTTCCTAGGATGAAATATTAAGCAACATAATAAAGTTTAAATAGACCCAAGGCCTTTTACCAGACATTAAGAAGGTTGCATGGACCTGCTCCCTACTCTTAACCTGGTGAATACCTTAGAGATCTATTAAATTTAATATGTTTTACTTAATAATATTATCCTTAAAATTTAAGGACCCTCAATACACAACATAGAGTTAGGAAGGTTTCCAAAACTTTATTTTTCCAACTTTATAAACATAAACTGCTCTGACATGCATTTTGAGTTGCAGGTGGGGAAACGAGAAGACTCGTTAGGTACACTTTTACAGTTTACAGCGTTTTACAGTCTTTCTTGTACTTTCCTACTGTACTTTTATTTATGCTTATACTTACATACCTGCATAGAAAATATAAAATTGCATAAATCACCCCCACAACATTTCAAAAATATAAGACAACTCAAAACTTAATCACAAACATCACAAAAAATACAACTTCAACTAAATTAAAACGTCTCTATTGGAAGATCGGGAACCCTCGGAGGAGGTAACCTACGGTTGCTAATGAGGTTTTCCATGGTCTAAATGAAATTATGGAACTCATTAAGTTGAGTTTAGTAAATTCATTTGGACTAAGTAATTCCAATAGAAAATAGTGGTGCCGGGACGATGGAACCGTGAGATCTTGACCGGTGTCGCTTTAATCAACTTTAATATGCCCATAATAAAATTTGACATTATAACCAAATGACTTAGAAAACTTGAACTCTGCTGCAACGAGGAGCTTAGAGCTTACATGGTAGGCAGCCCGACCATCTTCAACAGCAAGAGGATCTACACTAATACATCCCTTCCTTAGCTTTAAACAACAAAGCCATAGGATATCGAGGTTGTACATAAATCCTCGAACATATCTTTTAGGCATTTGTACAATCCTGTTGTACAATCTAAGCCCTAACTCGCCTTAGGATTCCGAGGTTGTCATTCGTCATGACCTAAATCCTCACATGTTCAAGGTAATTTGTGCTGATTGCTTCACACAAATGTAAATTTTAATAAATAAAAAAAATTGCAGGATGAAACATCTAAATGATTTCTCCTAAATTGAAGCCAAATAATAGGATAGCTTGGGAAGTCGCCGAAGTTCTCCTTCGGATCCGTGACATCCTCTAGTGTTTCCTCCTTTGGACTCCAAAACAAAATGTTCCAAATTTGAACCAATCCCCTTCACACTCCTTAGTCCGATATCTTTGAAATGTCCTTACCATTTGAATTCCTTGAAGGTAAATTTTCTTGATTTTTATCGAGAGTATTCTTAGGTAACTTCAGTTATCTATGATGTAATTAACTATAGGGGCTTGCCCTT
>NEWO01000428.1:313684-325722 GCA_003013225.1 Phalaenopsis aphrodite | reverse complement strand
TTAGTTTATTTGATCAAGCCTCACCCTCAACTCTTGTGTTCATCCTTCTGGATAGATATAGGATTTGAGGTAAAGCGCTCTTTCATCTAAACTATGAAAATTATGGGGTCATTTTGACTTAGACCAACACATGAAATCGAGCTTGGTCGAATTCATACCCAAGCTTTACACAAAGGCCAGGGACTCAATCCTTAGCCTCCTTGGACCCCAACAAACGTGCTGAGCACCTCTGATCAAAGCCTCCCTTCTCAGAGCAAAGGTATAAAACTCCTCTTCCTCTCGAGCTTATTTTGATTCTCCATTTACATAAGCTTGATTTCATGGTACCTTAGCCGTATACATGTGCTCGTCTCACTTAGATGAGTCTACAGGATCAAAACCGAAGTGATTTGGTTCAATCTAGGCCGAGATCTTAAGGTTTTAGTGTGGATGGACACGGGATCATTCTATCGAGGACGATGATGGGGAGTCGTTTGATCAAGCGTGTATCAAATGGACGGGGGAGATCGAGCTGGACAACGCTTCGGGACATAAACAGTGGGTCGAGTCAGCAGCTACGTGGACGGCGGCGTCCAATCAGAGCGCACCACGCACGCCTTCGGAGCCGTCGCAGGTTGAGGTGGCACGCACTATTTAAATAGATAAATAGGACTTTTTCCTATTTATTTAAATACCCTTAACTTGAAAAATCCATAACTTTGTGTAGAAAAATCACAAAAAAAATACCCTCTTGCTCACTGAACAGAGGAGAATAATGTGGAATATTTTTCATGTACATTTGATGCATAAAATATTTTTAATTAATTAAATATTATTTAGAATCATTTGATTCTCCATGCAAATTGACAAATCACCTTGGCTTTAAATTTTGACATATTGTAGCCTCTGTAGGGGGGAATATTCTTTTATTTTTCTAAAGTCATATGAGGTCCCTATACAGAGATCCATATTTTTCAAGTTATTTCACATCATTTCCTTAAAATAATCATGGAAATTAGCATACTGGTTATTAAATCCTAAGAAAATTTTGAAAGGTGTACCATGACCAGAGAAACCTTTGAAAATAATTTCATGGGTCAAGTAATTTAAAATGCAATTAAATTTTACAAACACTAAATCACTGAAATAATTAATTTTGATAGATATAAACATTTAAATGACTTGATTTTTTATCTCCACCGTGATTTATGATCCAGAGAACTCATCATAAAAATTTCAAAATATTTTGAGTTCATTTGACAACTTAAATTGATTTTTAAAGAAAAATATCACTCTTAACATTTAAATGATTTTTTAAAAATCTAAATATAACTCAAAAAATTATGAAACTTAGTTTTTTGAGTTCTCTGTGATCAGTGATATTTTATAAAGATAAAATAATATTTAAAATAAATACTTAATTTTTGGTCTATTTTAAATATTAAAATAATTAAAAATTCATTAAAAATCATAAAAAAAATAAAACTCTTGGAAATGTTTTAAATTGTTTCATAATCACTTAGGAACATTATAATATTTTTCCTGATTTTCTAAATAAAGATATTTATTTTCAAAGCTTAAAAATAATTTTTTTTAAAAGGTTAAAAATGAGTTTTCACTAAAATAATTTCAATAAATCAAGGAAAAACCAGAAAAATATAAAAATTGCTCCTCTGCATTCTCTGACCTTAGGAAGATTTTTCAAAAATATTAAACTTAATTTTCACCACCTAAAATATTTTATTTTTATTAAATATCCTAGAACTTAAAAGATTTCTAGTAAATTACAGAGAATTCAAAAAATTATGAAATTTGATCCAACGGCTTCTATCATCTAGGTCTACCTCCAGTAAAAATTTCAAAGGATTATAATATACCTTGGTCAATTTAGGAATTTTCTTTGAAAAATCCTATTTTTGCATGAAAATAATTATATAAATTAAATTTAATTTAAAAAAAATCATATTTTCCCCTCTGATGTCTTAATTGACCCATGAATGAGGTAGGATAAAAATTTCAAAGTCATTTGAATTTAATTTGACAAATTATGAAGTGTTAAAGCCTCAGGGGCAAATGTGTAATTTTGAAAATTTTGCGTTAATTAACATTTAGGCTTAATTCAAGGAGGGGAATGGGTAACCTCTAATATTAATCAATTCACTTGATGTTTGAAACATAAAGGGGTTAATTGGTAGAAACCAATTGCACTTTCTTAATTAAGATTAATAAGTTTCTAAATTATTAAAATTTGGAAGTTTACTAAAATTAAATGATCCTAGACTTAGGGGTATGACTTTTGAAGTCAATAATTAATTAATTTGATACCCTTATCTTGATTTTCAAATAAAAGCCAAATTATGAATCATGACCACCTAAAGTTTATCCCTTTTCAAAACTAATTAAGACACTCACCTAGGTCTTAAGAGTTTTGTGGTGACTTAGGCTAAATCGAAACTTGATTAAACTAAGATTAGAGAAATAAACAAAATCAAACATCCTTGAAACACCACTAAGCCTAATTAGGATTAGAATTTGGCTAAGTGTTCAAATTACACTAACTTTCCCTTTTAAGGGTCTTCACCCACATAATTCTTAAATTGAATCACAAGTGATAATCACCCTATTATTAGGGATAATTGGGACATCAATGTTCACTGAGTAATAAGGGTATTTACAGGATGAACCATTAAGAAACATAATGAGTTTAAATGGACTCAAGGCTTTTCACTAGTTGGTGAGAGAGAGGCATGGACCTGCTTCCCCCTCTTAGCTTGTTGGTTACCTCAGAGGCCTATTAAACTTAATATTTTTTCGCTTAATGGAATCATCCTTAATTAAACTTTTAAGGACTCACCAAAATACAACATAGAGTTAGGAAAACCCCTCAGAACTCTACTTTTCCTGCTCTTCATAAATGCCCTCACATGCATTTTTTAGTTTCAGATGATGGAACGAGAAGACTCGCCAGGTACGCTTTTACAATTTATAGTATCGTCTTTTTTCTGCCTTTTCTTTACATGTTTCATGCTTGCATTTACCTACATAAACTTGCATGTTTGTTAACCATAACCAAAACCAAAATTAAATATCAACCAAGATAAAATTCACTGCCACAATATTCAAAATATGAAACAACTCGAAATTTAATCACAAACATCACACAAAACCACAACTTCAACTAAATTAAGATGTCTCTAGCGGATGATCGGGAACCCATCGGAGGAGGAAACCTACGGTTGCTAACGAGGCTTCCCATGGTTTAAATGAAATTATGGAACTCATTAAGTTGGGTTTGATAAGTTCATTTGGACTAAGTGAATCCAATAGAAAATAGTGATGTCGGAACGATGGAACCATAGGATCCTAACCAGTGTCGCTCTAATCAACTTTAATATGCCTTCATAAAATTTAAAGAAATTCAACCATAAGGGCCACCTGATTTGATATTATAACTTGACACACTAGATAACTCAAACTCGTCGCGGAAGGAGCTTGAAGCTAGCATGGTGGGCAGCACTGCCATCTTCAACAGCAAAACCTGTCTTCCCCAGCTAAACCAATATTTCTTCCTTAGACTTACACAACAAAGCCATAAGACTTTGAGGTTGCTTGCTTATGCAACGTAAATCTTCACCTTATCTTTAGGCCTTTGCATAGCCCTGCTATACAATATAATCCCTAACTCGTCCTAGGATTCCAAGGTTGTCGTTTGTCACGACCTAAACCCTCACATCTTCCAGGCTATTTGTGTGATCATTTCACACGAATGTAAGCCATAACTAATAAAATTGGCAGGATGAAGCATCTAAATATTTCTCCTCAAAATTGAAGCCAAACATTAGAATAGCTTGGGAAGTCACTCAGGTTCTCCCCTGGATCCATGACATCCCCTAGTTCTTCTTCCTTTAGATTCTACAATAAAATGTTCCAAATTTGAATCAATCCCCTTTCAAACTTCTACATCTGATTTTGTTGAAGAGTCCCACCCTTTAAAATTCCTTGAAGATAATTTTTCTTGATTTTTATCGAGAGACTTCTTAAGTGACTTTGGTCATTTAGGATGTAATTAACTATAAGGGCTTGCTCTTAAAGGAAGCATGTCCGAACCCAGCTTAATATAAACCCTATTTAATCCTTTATATTAAATAGGGGAACTTATCGGCAAATACAAAGGTTTCGTAGACCAAACGAACGTCATACCTTCCTTAGTTTATTTGATCGAGCCTCATCCTCAATTCTTGTGTTTATTCTTCGGGATAGATACATGATTTGAGGTACAATGCTCTTTCATTTTAAACTATGAAAAATATGGGGTCAGTTTGATTTCATACTTCAATGTCCTTCCGAAGCGAGCGACGGGATTTCGATTCCAGCGACCGACAGCTTCTTACGGGCAACCCCACAAACCAACCTGAAATAACGCCGACAGCTTCTGGCAACTCCGCTGGGGACAAGCTTTTCTCTCCATACAAATCAAGAAATATCATCTTCACACATCAGTAATATGTCCATGTACCCCTTGGACCAAATTACCCTTCTTCCGTTAGCGTACTTTACCCATTTTTATCTTGAGAAAGTATGGCTAACTCCTTGGACTTCAGGACTAGCTCTTCAATCATCTTTAAACAGAGGGGTTCAAAAGACCATTAAGGACTCTTTAAATTTTCATGTGGGGTCGGACCCCCAATAGGTGTGTTGGTGGATTAACTCTACCTAGGCATTTTCTACCATGAATTGGGTCCCGCGCTGGGTCCTAAACTTTCGCACAACTCCTTTTCACATTTATTTTGCTGCTTCACAAATTAAACCAAATCGTGTTGTGCTGTGCGCTCTTCAAAATATTAATTAATTTTACCTGTAAATTAAGACCCGCCCGGTCTACAGATTAACCTCTACTTTCAGTGCTTGCACTAAAGATTACGAGGTTTTTGGCCATATAGCTAACCTTAAAACTTTCTATTTTGAAGCTCGCTGCAATGGCTTACCCAACGCTGACCATTTCTTACAACCTGCTAACGGACTGCAACGCCCGTAACGCCGCTTCCACCATCAAGTTCGGAGTCGGATTTGAAGACCTCGAGGTTATCCTCGGGAAAGCCCCGTTCAAGGTAATGAAGATCGCTGCCCCAGAAGTTCAAGAGCCATCTGTAGAACTCATTTTGAACTACCTTCAAGACTTCCCTGCTGGCAAGAAGGCTAAAGCTATTGCCATCGCGACACCCGCCAAACCTGCTATCCCCGCTGCTGCTAAGGGTAAGGAAGTGATGATTGTCGAAGATTCGGCTGAAGGATTAACTGTTCCGCCACCCGTGTTTGAAATCGGGTCAAGCTCAAGGACTGTACCACTGACCTGAACTCAAAGGAGGAACCACAATAGAAGAATTCGGAGGGCCATCAAAGCCCAGACTCCTGAAAACACACCTAATGAGGAGGAGCCTCATCAAGTTGAAGAGGTATTACCAGAAATTTACCCACTCTTGTGAGGGAGTCGATTCCATCCTCTGATAGATACTGATGAATATGAGAGTATCCGGAAGATTGGTTTTGCATTCCCATCTCCTCATGGAAATGGTGAAGAGGGAAAGAAGTTCAGCCCCATCACCCGAGTTAGTGCAGTCTTCAGAAGGCTTGCTATTAAAGAAGGATGTTCTGTTAATGAATTACTTAAACGAGTGGGACATGCAATTTTCCCTCATATGAAGAATGAAATTTTGAAGGATATTAAATCCGCTAGAAAATCTCGTAAGTCGACTATAGAGTTACCTACTCGTGTTCCCATCTGGCTCCGTTTGGGAAACCGAGTCAATACAGTTATGGTCACCACCGATCATACCACCACCAGAACCACAGGTCGCCGACCAATTAAGTCAATACTGGGTCCGAGAGGTTTACCCATTATTCCTACAATCATGGAAAGAAAGATAAGACGATTACCTAACACTATAGTTGGTCTACACCACGAGGAGCACACCTTCCCTCAACATACCGATGTATGTACTGAGATGCCCCGTCCTGAGGCATCATTGTCGAAAAAGAAGAAGGTATGGGTACCTAAGGTCGTTGCACCGATATAGTTTAGTGAACCTGCAGGACAAAAAGCAAAACCAGTGCCTGAAATATCTGACATCGTCGCGACAATAGCGAGCGAGATGGAAGAACAAGTTGAGGATCTCCATCAAGGTCCTCCAGATCTTAAAGCAATCAAGGAGTCGATAATTGAGGAAAAAGTTGAGAAACTCAGGATCGAGATTTCTGAGTTGGCTCGAGAACACGGAGTTTCCGTCGATAGTGACAATGAGGATTTTGATTACAGTGATTACTTGGAGGAAGATTTCATGGATGTCCATGTGATCAAAACCAGAGCTACCACATCTGCGCATGAGGCTCAATCTCACACTAAATAGAACGCCGTAGATGAGTTGGGTAGGGTTATCCTCCTCAGGGATGAGCAAGTTGTTCTATTGGAGAAAAGAATAGAAGAGATGACTGCAGCTATGACCGCCATGGCCACCATTCAGGGGCAATCACAAGCACCACGATTGGCTTCTCCAAAAATTAACCAGCCAGAGATCATACACATCGCAGATGAAAGAAGGGAGGCTACTTCGACAGGAAAAGAAGAACAACCAAAGAAGGATTCTTCATCAAGTGTCATGCTAGAAAAAGAGTTCAAGTAAATGGTTGAACAAGTGCGGGATGCCTTAGCCTAGTCCAAGGGCGGTGCATCAATTTTTAAGGGTAGACCTTATCCGTAGGAATTTGATGTCGTGCCTTTCCCCAAGGGCTTTATAACCCCAAACTTCAAGATATTTGATGGGACTGGAAATCCCAGACAGCATATAGCACATTTTTGAGCCAATTGTGGAAACAAAAGGAATAGCGAAGGTCTACTCTTCCAGCAGTTCGTTAGCAGCTTGTCAGGGATTGCTTTCGACTGGTACACTGACTTGCCCAACTGGTCAGTTAAAATATTTTTTGAGTTGGAGCAGTTATTTGTGAAAAGATTTGCTGGGGCGCAACACCATGTATCTATTGGATAACTCATGATGGAGAAGCAGAAGCCTAGTGAAACCTTGACAGACTATATTTTGAGGTGGAAAAACCTTAGCCTAAAATGTGAACCTCAGCTACAGGAACATCAAGCGATTGAGATTCTACTCAAAAGCATTCATGGGCCAGTAGCTTTCAAGCTTAAGGGACTCACCATCAAATCCTTCGAGAAGCTACTCAGTAAAGCCAGCAGTCTGCAAGAAGAAATGAAGCACATGGAGCCACATGAAAAGGCTAAGGTAGCCAGAGTATTCGAAAAGAAATTAGGGGTAGCCGCAACTGTTGATAAAGGAAAGCAGCCGATAAAGATATATGCAGAAGATCATAGTCAATCTTCGGTACAGTACTCTCTGAAACAGAGCAGTCAATCCAACCAACGGCCGTCTGAGGAGGGATCACCCCGAACAGCGGGTAAAAGAATATCCCTTTTAGAGCGACAGAAAGTTGTTTACTCCTTCAAAGATGAAGTTGTTCCTAAAATATTCAAGAGCTTGATGAAGAAACCATAATTCAAAATGCCTGATCTGAAGAAACCTGAAGAAGTGGATAAGAAGAATGAACCAAATTATTGCCCGTACCACCGGTTGCTTGGACACACTATAGACAAGTGTTTTGTCTTTAAAGACTTGCTGGAGAAGAACCTCAAGAAAGAAAACATTACAATCCCGAAGGAATATTTGAGAGAACCTGAAAAAGGTTCCATAAGCATGATTTTAGCTGAGTCAACCTCCCCAATCGATCCATATGTCGGAATAGATGGATGGAGTACAACTTGGGATGAACTCAAGAAGGTCCTGAATCGAATACAGGATTCATCGAAACAAGCTTCTACAAACACCGAAGAAGAAAGGAATGAGGTATGGAGCAGATCGTCCAAGAAGATACTGAACAAGCTACAGTCTACATCAAAACAAGCCTCCATTCAGAGTTTGCAGCATACCGAGCCCGAGATGAGGATTTCACCAGAAAATTCGTCATCGTCGAGGACAAAGAACAAGAAAAAGAAGAGTGCCACGGCCAAGATCGATAGCACGGGGGGTAGGATAGGGGCTGCCTCTACTAGATTAGTTGTCTTGGATTCGGGGAAGAAAGACCTCAAACCCTTGACTTTGTATGATTATCATTTTGTCCCTCTGAGGTCTTATGAATATAATGGTTGTGATTTCAGCTACTTTTTGACTATTTCTGGTAATAACGTGACTGATTATAACCAAGCTAGCTGCGATCTCAATCCCCAAAATGATCCTCAAAACGTACTTGAGTCAGATGAACTTGTTGTCAAGTCCAAAGAAGACATCAACGATATTGCCTATGACAGCACTGATAACAAAGTGCCAACTCTCGAGCATCATGGTGCACCGCTCGCCATCAACTTAGATCTCACCGATGAAGAGGAAAACACACCAGAAGATTCAATGATGATAACTCAAGAAGAACAAGTCACAGAAGTCAACTTAAGAAGCAGGAAAGTGTTACCACCAAGAACAGCTTCAGCAGATAAAGGAAAACAGATAATGACTCGAGAAGAGATACCCCCACCTCCGCCAGTGGAAGAACCACATAATCAAGACAAAATCGGAGGATCATACAATGTAGATTACAACGTGCTAGCGCATCTTAGGAAGTTACCTGCCCAACTAAGCATCTACGACGCTCTGATCCTGTCAAAGGAGATGAGAGAATCTCTGGTTACAGCTTTGCTAGATCCAGAAATTTTCTTAGCTTAGTTGGCTAGCACATCCTTAGATGAAGTTTGCTCATTGAGAGAACAGTCAAAGGTAACCTTTACAGATGAAGACTTGCTGCTCGGTACCGCCAACAACAACCGTCTGCTCTACATCTCCGTCAACATTGGCAGATTTGTGTTATCCAGAGTTTTAGTGGATCTTGGAGCATCTCTTAACTTGATGAGTCTATGGACGTTAGCATATTTGGACTTCGATGTTCAGGAGCTCATCCCTGATAAGATGATGTTAAGAGGATTCAACCAAAATGGAGAAAGTGCCCTTGGATCAAGCTCATTACTTATGAAGGTTGGAGAACTTGTAACAATCGTTAAATTTCATATCATCGACGCCGAGACCTCTTTTAAAGCGCTATTGGGTCGACCGTGGATTCATGAGCATAACATGGTTCCATCATCCCTACATCAGTGCATTAAATACTGGAAAGATGGTTAAGAAAATTGCTTCAAGGGAGATCTACAACCATTTTCAGTGCATGAAGTTGGTATCCATGAAGATGCTGCCTACTAAGCGCCTCCAAAGAAGACTGTTTTCTTGCGCGAAATTTTGACACACAAAGATAAAGATTCAGAAGAATCATAAAAAGGAGGCCATACAACTCCGCTTGAACCAGCTTCTACCACTCCCCCTACAACGAGTTGGTGGAGGTTCTTCCAGTTCACGCATCCGAGGTCGAGGCCGGGGACGCGGACGGGGAAAGATCAATTTAATTGTTGAATGGACTAGGCCAACTATACACATTGGTGATGAAGACAGTTCTGAAGATGAAATAATGATGATAAAACAGAAGAAGCCTCAGTACAAGATATCCCTAGAAGATATGGAGAAGAATGAATATGGAACAATGTATGATCGGATAAACCACTATATGGATACTATGCCCTCACTCTGATTCTCCCTCAAAAGGGTCGAGAGCTTAGAGGTCAAGGAAGTCCGTAGTGTTGGTTCAAAGCGGATCAAATTTTACCGTGCTTCTACCTCTACTGAGCTTGAAAAACATGTAAATTTGGATGTTGATTCTAATGAATTAATGGAATTGCCTTTTGGTTACTTCTCACCTTGTGTTCAAAAGTTAATTCAACAGGGACATTTACCAAAACAAATGCCAAAAGATAAATTTCAACTCTTTGAGAAACTGTGGAATACTAAAAGACGAACTCCCAATCTAAAAGAAGGTCTCGGATTTTGTACAGTTGGACCAGTCGATGATTCTGAATTTTGCATGGTTGTTACCAATGAGTCAGTAAAAGATTGTCTCGATGTGGAAGATGACTCTACTGATCAACCAATAGGAGATGCTCCTCCAGAATTTGAGGAAGAATCTAAATTCACTATCGATGAATTGAAAGAGATTAACCTCGGGGCTGAAGAACGACCCCGACCTACATTTATAAGTTCTCTACTTGATGACGAAGAATCTGCAGAACTGGTCAAACTATTAGCAGAGTTCAAAGATTGCTTCGCATGGAGCTACGATGAAATGCCAGAAGTGTATACAGAGGTTGCAATCCATAAACTTGGGGTGGACAAGAATATAACCCCAGTAAAATAAGCCCCAGGAGAATGCGCCTCGAGATAGAACAACAAGTCATCGCCGCGGTAAAGAAATTGATAGACGCCAACTTTGTTAACGAAGAGCAGTACCCCACGTGGTTAGCCAATATTGTACCGGTTAAAAAGAAAAATGGACAAATCCACATTTGTGTCGACTTCAGAGATTTGAACAAGGCATGTCTAAAAGACTAGTTCCCACTACCTATACCAAAAATGATGGTGGACATCGCTTCAACACATGAAATTTTCTCCTTCATGGACGGATCGTCGGGGTATAACCAAATCAAGATGGCTCCCGAGGACGCAGCGTTTACAGCTTTCAGAACATTGATCGAAATCTTCTACTACACACTGATGCCGTTCGGCCTAAAGAACGCCGGAGCTACATATCAGCGTGCAATGACGAAGATTTTTGACGACCTCATTCATAATCAAGTAGAATGCTACGTGGATTATCTGGTCATCAAAAGTAAACGTAAAATAGACCATTTGTACGATTTGAGGATTGTGTTTGAACGGTTACGACGATATGACCTTAAAATGAATCCTTTAAAGTGCGCTTTCGGCTTCTCCTCCGGGAAATTTCTAGGATTCGTTGTCTGTCATCGGGGAATCGAGATCGACCCGGATAAGATTAAAGCTATCTTGAAAATTCCTCCCCCTAAAACCTTGAAGCAGCTACGTTCCTTCCAGGGGAAGTTGGCATATCTGAGACGCTTTATTTTTAATCTCTCAGGTAGGTGTCAGCCTTTCTCGGCGTTAATTAAAAAGGATGCCAAATTTATTTGGGAAGAGAAATGTCTGCGGGCCTTTGAGGTCGTTAAACAATATTTAATGACACCTCCTGTTTTGGCAGGCTCTATCTCAGGGAAACCGTTGATACTTTATACCGCGGCTTTGGATGACTCTTTTGGAGCCCTCTTAGCCCAAGTCAATGAGGAGGGATAAGAAAATGCTCTCTACTACTTGAGTCATCGTCTAATACCGACGGAGGTAAGGTATCCACCTATTGAGAAACATTGTCTGGCACTAATTTTCGCCGCTCAAAAGCTTAGACATTACATGCTTTCTCATAAGATCACGCTAATTTTGAAAGTTAATCCATTACAATATTTGATGACCCGACCAACACTCTCCGGATATTTAGCAAGATGGTCAATGATCTTAGTGCAATTTGATATAACTTTTGTACCCCTCCGTGCTATCAATGGACAGATTTTGGCAGACTTTCTCGCTGCATACCCACTACCAGCTGGGTCCTCTCTCAACAACGAGTTACATGACGAGCACATACTACCAATGGAATTTTCCAGTGCACAGCGCTGAGAAATGTACTTTGATGGTGCTTCGTCAGCCAGGAAAGACAAGGGATCAGGCACAGTTATACCAGGAAAGGCAAGGATCAGTTTGATCTTTATTACGCCAGATAAGGGTATTTTGAGGTTTTCATACCACCTGACGGAGCCATGTACCAACAATGAAGCAGAATATGAAGCCTTAATCACCGGATTGGAATTGGCAATTTCGATGGATATAACGAACATTTCCATTTTTGGTGACTCTCAACTTGTCATCCAGCAAGTCGCCGGACATTACATAAATCTAAAACCAAGATTAGCAGAATACCATCTGTATGCGGTGAAGCTCCTGGAGCAGATTCCTGAGGTGACTTTCTACCAAATTCCTCGGGGAGATAATGCTCATGCCGAC
>NEWO01000428.1:283453-309019 GCA_003013225.1 Phalaenopsis aphrodite | reverse complement strand
CCTTACATTCCGACACCTTCTTTTGAGAATTGACCTACATTTCAATTCTCATTTCTGAATGAGTCCTAAATTTTTGATTCTTTATATTTGAGGTCGGACCTCACATTCCGACACCTTCTTTTGAGAATTGACCAACATTTCAATTCTCATTTCTAAATCAGACCTAAATTTCAGATTCTTTACATTTGAATTTCTGATTCTTTACACTTGAGGTCGGTCCTCACATTCCGACAACTTCTTTTGAGAATTGACCTACATTTGAATTCTCATTTCCGAATCAGTCCTAAATTTCTAATTCTTTATATTTGAGGTCGGTCCTCACATTTCGACACCTTCTTTTGAGAATTGACCTACATTTCAATTCTCATTTCCGAATCAGTCCTAAATTTCTGATTGTTTACATTTGAGGTCGGTCCTCACTTTCCGACACCTTATTTTGAGAATTGACCTACATTTTAATTCTCATTTCTGAATCAGTCCTAAATTTTTGATTCTTTATATTTGAGGTTGGACCTTACATTCCGACACCTTCTTTTGAGAATTGAGCTACATTTCAATTCTCATTTCTGAATAAGTCCTAAATTTCTTATTCTTTATATTTGAAGTCGGACCTTACATTCCGACACCTTCTTTTGAGAATTGACCTACAGTCCGAAATTTCTGATTCTATACATTTGAGGTCGGAGCTTCCATTCTGACAGTCTCTTTTAGGAATTGACCTACATTTCAATTCTCATTTCTGAATCAATCTTACCGTTCTGACTCATTACATTCGAGGTCGGTCCTCACACTCTAACTCTCTCTCTTTTTAAGTCAATATTTGAATCTCAATTCCTACCTTGGGGTCAACACTTACATTTTGACTCTCATCCTTTGGAAATCTTTGAATTTTTCATAACTCAAAATACACTCTCTGATCTCTAGCGAGAGTCCCTACTTCTCGGCTTGATTAAGCATACACCTGCTAATTCCCAACAGAAACAAATCACACACACAATTCTACGCATACTTCTGAGGTCTGCTGACTTAGGAGTTTGTATTGGTTTTTTGTTGATCTCGTCGGTCAACACCAATACGCGCGGTGTGCTTTCCCAGCACACCACACCTACTGGGGGTCCAATTGTTGACCTCATTTTTGGTTGAGGTTTAGTTTTTTCCTTTTTAGTAGCCTAGGGTCTAGCCATAGGGCTTTTCCTGTTGGTTATTCCTAGAAAACTAGACATGGAACCCTCACCATTAGAAATTCCAAACTCTTCTCCACTCAACTTGAAGTTCCACATATTGCTCTTAACCTCTAAATACTTAGTAGGTGGGGTCAATGTGGGGGAAACTCAAGATGAGTCACCCTTAGGATTGTTGGACTTTAGGGTTGACCTTGGGTGTTGGTCTAGAGCTAAGACACACACTACACTCATCTACACCCACATTCACTCACAACCCTGAACTCAAATTTCTAGCCTAGATCCCTTGATCTTTTGGGATACTCATGTAGATGGTCTCCTAAACCTACTAGCCCTAGGGTTATGGTTTAGCTAAGACCACTGTGTAGAGGACCTAAAATGGGGTTTCCTTTGGTTCATAGCTTATTGGTGATGATTGGTACCTCAACTCTACCAAAATACCCATCTTGGCCTTTTACCCCTAAAACACCCCCTAATTACCAAAATACCCCTCTTTGACCTAAAATTCCAAAAAAAATCTTAAAATTCCAAGAAAATCCCAATAAATTTTAAATATTCCCAATTTTTTTCTCTCAACTACTACTTGACCCGATTTGGCCAATTTGACCATCTTTTACCAAAATCCCCAAATTGCCCTTTAAAGACCACAATTTCCACAAATCCATCTCAAATGTCCATCAATTTGATCTTAATGGACCCCAATTCCAATCCTAAACTCAAATTTACTTTTTATATGACCAAAATAAACCAAATGCAAGCTCAATTGGTCCATGATTTGAGCCAAATTTTGATTTGGGTCAAAACCCCAATTTTGACCATATGACTTAATCTCACCCAATTGAACCCATATAGCCTAGTCAATTGGCCTTAATTAATGTTGCAAAATATTTATGACATTCTTATACAAAAAAATCAACCATTAATTGACATTGGTGAATCCTCAAATCCATTTGATTTTGGCATAAATCCAAAATTCCCAAATTTAGCCCCAAATTGGCTAAGTCCCTAAATTTCACCTAATTAATTGTCTTAACCTCCCAATTGGCATCTAATTAATGTTAAAAACTCTTCATGAGGTCCCTATTGATTATTTACAACAATCAATTTGGACTTATCCGAAGGCTAACCCAAGCTAGACCCAAGCCTAGCCCAACATGACCAAATTGATTAAAGTTCAAAACCCATTCAAATTGACCTTTCAATTGGACTCAAAACCATTTCCATCCTTCACAAAAGTTGTTCCTTATGATCATATACACCAAATACAACAATCAATTGGGCCAATTAACATGGCTAGCCTAAAACCCAAGTTTTGGTCATTTGTACCCACTTGGACCCATGCACCAAATGTAACCTAACCACCCTAAAGCCACCAAATTAACTGCACCACAGCCACTAGTTGGACATAGTGACCAATCCAAACACCATGAACCCACCTAAATTAAGCCATGGACCAAAGGTCCCCCAAATTAGGGGATCTTATTTCCAAAAATGCACATGCTTAAGATATCTTTGCCAAATCCAAACACATTTGCATTAAATTGCTTTGATGGACTCCTCTAGGTTCCCTGAGCTCCTAGCGACCTCCCCCTGGCCGGCTAGCCAGCCTAGTGGCCAGAAAACCCCAATACCGAGAGCCACCCCAATGACACCTCACCCAAATCAAACCTAGAGGCAAGCTCATCCAAATCAAATTGAAGAGCTCCTCTGCCCTCCACCTAAGCACCACAACACACCCAAACTTATGCCCTGAGAGCCACCCCATGACCATTTTTATAAAAACTCACCTCCCATGGCCATGGGAGGTGTGCTAAAATTTCCTTAGAGAGGCCTCTCCAAACTTCACATAGAGCTTCCCTAAGATCCCCTCAGTGCATTCCAACCATTTTTCCTCACCCATTCCCCTTGCCGGAGCTCAATTTTGAGCTTGAAACCCTGCCGGAAACCAGAACAGAACCCAATACAGCTCCACACTCCACCAAACTTCAATTGCTTGTGCCCACACCTTCACAAGGGTGAAAGAAGCCAAAGCCCCATCAAATCCCACTTCCACAGAGCCTCTACTATAGCTCTGGACCAACATCTGAAATCATCCTTGGTCGAATTCATACCTATGCTGTACACCAAAGTCAGGGACTCAATCCCTAGCCTCCTTGGACCCCAACGAACGTGTCGAGCACCTCTGATCAAAGCCTCCCTTCTCAAAGCAAATGTATAAAACTCCTCTTCCTCCCGAGCTTATTTTGATTCTCCATTTACTTAAGCTTGATTTCATGATACCTTAGTCGTATGGATGTGTTCGTCTCACTTACACAAGTCCATAAGATCAAACCCGAAGTGATTTGGTTGAGTCTAGGCTGAGATCTTAAGGTTTTATGGTGGACGGGCACGAAATCATTCTATCGGGGACGATGACGGGGAGTCGTTTGATCAAGCGTGTATCAAATGCACGGGGGAGATCGAGCCGGACAACACTTCGGGAAATTCTTTGATGCATAAAATATTTTTCAAGTCCATTTGATGCATAAAATATTTTTAATTAATTAAATATTATTTGTAATCATTTGATTCTCCATGCATATTGACACATTACCTTGGCTTGAAATTTTGACTTGTTGTAGCCTCTGTAGGGGGAACATTCTTTGATTTTTCCAAAGTCAGATGAGGTCCCTATACTGAGATCCATATTTTTCAAGTTATTTCACATCATTTCCTTAAAATAATTATGGAAATTAGCATACTGGTTATTAAATCCTAAGAAAATTTTGAAAGGTCTACCATGACCACAGAAACCTTTGGAAATAATTTCATGGGTCAAACACTAAATCACTAAAATAATTAATTTTAGAAAATATAAACATTTAAGTGATTTCATTTTTGATCTTCACTATGATTTATAATCCAGATAACTCATCATAAAAATTTCAAAATATTTTGAGTTCATTTGACAACTTAAATTGATTTTTAAAGATAAATACCACTCTTAACATTTAAATGATTTTTTTAAAAATCAAAATATAACTCAAAAAGTTATGAAACTTAGTTTTTTGAGTTCTCTATGATCAGGGATATTTTATAAAAATAAAATAATATTTAAAATAAAAACTTAATTTTTGGCTTATTTTAAATATTTAAATAATTAAAAATTCATAGAAAATCATAAAAATAATAAAACTCATGGAAATGTTCTAAATTGTTTCCTAATCACTTAGGAACAATTAGAATATTTTTCCTGATTTTGTAAATAAAGATATTTATTTTCAAAGCTTAAAAATAATTTTTTTAAAAGACTAAAAATGAGTTTTCACTAAAATAATTCCAATAAATCAATGAAAAATAAAAAAAATAAAAAATTTGCTCCTGTGAGTTTTATGACCTTTGGGAGATTTTTCAACAATATAAAACTTAATTTTCTTTACTTAAAATTTTTTACTTTTATTAAATATCCCAAAAATTAAAATATTTCTAATAAATAACAGAGAATTCAAAAATTATGAAATTTGATGCAAAGGCTTCTATGATCTAGGTATACCTCCAGTAAAAATTTCAAGGGATTATAATATACCTTGATCAATTTAGGAATTTTCTTTGAAAAATCCTATTTTTGCATCAAAATAATTATATAAATTAAATTAAGTTTTAAGAAAATAATATTTTTCCCTCTGATGTCTTAATTGACCCATGAAAGAGGTAGGATAAAAATTTCAAAGTCATTTGAATTTATTTTGAGAAATTATGAAGTGTTAAAGCCTTAGGGGCAAATGTGTAATTTCAGAAATTTTGTCTTTATTAACATTTAGGCTTAATTCAAGGAGGGGAATGGGTAACCTCTAATAATAATCAATTCACTTGATGTTTGAAATACAAAGGGGTTAATTGGTAGAAACTAATTGCACTTTCTTAATTAAGATTAATAAGTTTCTAGATTATTAAAATTTGGAAGTTTATTAAAATTAAATGATCCTAGACTTAGGGGTATGACTTTTGAAGTCAATAATAAATCAATTTGATACCCCTATCTTGATTTTCAAATAAAATCCAAATTATGAATCATGACCACCTAAATTTTAACCCTTTTCAAAACTAATTGAGACACTCACCTAGGTCTTAAGGGTTTAGTGGTGACTTAGGCTAAATCAAAACTTGATTAAACTAAGATTAGAGAAATAAACAAAATCAAACATCCTTGAAACACCACTAAGCCCAATTAGGATTAGAATTTGGCTAAGTGTTCAAATTACACTAACTTGCCTTTTTAAGGGTCTTCACCCACATAATTCTTAAATTGAATGACAAGTGATAATCACCCTATTCTTAGGGATAATTGGGACATCAATGTTCACTGAGTAATAAGTGTATTTACAGGATAAACCATTAAGAAACATAATGAGTTTAAATAGACTCGAGGCTTTTCACTAGTTGGTGAGAGAAAGGCATGGACCTGCTTGCCCCTCTTAGCTTGTTGGATACCTTAGAGGCCTATTAAACTTAATATTTCTTCGCTTAATGGAATCATCCTTACTTGAACTTTTAAGGACTCACCAAAATACAACATAGAGTTAGGAAAACCCCTCAGAACTCTACTTTTCCTGCTCTTCATAAATGCCCTCACATGCATTTTTAAGTTTCAGGTGGTGGAACGAGAAGACTCGCCAGGTACACTTTTACAGTTTATAGTATCGTCTTTCTTCTTCCTTTTCTTTACATGTTTCATGCTTGAATTTACCTACATAAACTTGCATGTTTGTTAACCATAACCAAAACCAATATTAAAAATCAACCAAGCTAAAATTCACCGCCACAACATTCAAAATATAAAACAACTCAAAATTTAATCACAAACATCACACAAAACCACAACTTCAATTAAATTAAGATGTCTCTAGCGGATGATCGGGAACCCCTCGGAGGAGGTAACCAACGGTTGCTAACGACGCTTTCCATGGTTTAAATGAAATTATGGAACTCATTAAGTTGAGTTTGATAAGTTCATTTGGACTAAGTGAATCCAATACAAAATAGTGATGTTGGAGCGATGGAACCGTAGGATCCTAACTGGTGTCGCTCTAATCAACTTTAATATGCCTTCATTAAATTTAAAGAACTTCAACCATAAGGCCACCTGATTTGATATTATAACTTGACACACTAGATAACTCAAACTCGTTGCAGAAGGAGCTTGAAGCTAGCATGATGGGCAACATGGCCATCTTCAACAGCAAAACCTGTCTTCCCCAGCTAAACCAATCTTTCTTCCTTAGACTTAAATAAGAAAGCCATAGGACTTTGAGGTTGCTTGCTTATGCAACGTAAATCCTCACCTTATCTTTAGGCCTTTGCATAGCCCTACTATACAATATAAGCCCTAACTCGTCTTAGGATTCCGAGGTTGTCGTTTGTCACGACCTAAACCCTCACATATTCCAGGATATTTGTGTGATCATTTCACACGAATGTAAGCCCTAACTAATAAAATTGGCAGGATGAAACACCTAAATATTTCTCTTCAAACATTAGAATAGCTTAGGAAGTCACCGAGGTTCTCCTCTGGATCCATGACACCCCTAGTTCTTCTTCCTTTGGATTCTACAATAAAATGTTCCAAATTTGAATCAATCCCCTTTCACACTTCTACATCCGATTTTGTTGAAGAGTCCCACCCATTGAAATTCCTTGAAGATAATTTTTCTTGATTTTTATCGAGAGTCTTCTTAATTGACTTTGGTCATTTAAGATGTAATTAACTATAAGGGCTTGCCCTTATAAGAAGCATGTCCGAACTCAGCTTAATATAAACCCTATTTAATCCTTTATAATAAATAGGGGAACTTGTCGGCAAATACAAAGGTTTCGCAGACCAAAGGGACGTCGTACTTTCCTTAGTTTATTTGATCGAGCCTCATCCTCAATTCTTGTGTTTATCCTTCGGGATAGATACAGGATTTGAGGTACAGTGCTCTTTCATTTTAAACTATGAAAAATATGGGGTCAGTTTGATTTTATGCTTCAATGTCCCTTCAAAGCGGGCGACGGGATTTCGATTCCAGCGAGCGACAGCTTCTTACGTGCAACCCCACAAACCAACACGAAATAACGCCGACAAATTCAAACCATCTATAATGGATTAGTAGGATCATTAAGATCTATTATAGATGTTGCTGCGTGTGGATCATTAATGTCAAAACCTTTTGATGAAGCATGCTCTTCATTTGAAGAAATGACTACTAAAAATTTTCAATGGCCATCTAAAATGGTAAATCCTAAGAGAGTAGCCAGTATTCATGAATCTAATGCAATGTCTATTTTGGCATTCAAATTGCTGCTATTTCTAAAAAGATTGATGAAATAAGAGTGAACTATTCTAAAATACTTTCAGTATTAGAGGAAAATTCACTAAGATAGATTATTTATACTCAACTATCTTATAAAACCTTAAATGATATAAATAATCAAAATAATTATCCCTATTCTAACAATTTGAACCCTTGATGGAAAAATCACCCTAATTTTAGTTTGAATAATTATAATAATTCAGTGAATCCATCTGGAAATCTGAACAATCAAGGAAATCCTAATTTTTTACCTTATTATCCTCCAAGATTTTGCTCCAATCCTAACCCACAAGTTAAGAAAAAGAAGTTGACAATGGAAGAAGTGATGTTGAATATGAGAAATCAAATACAGAACCAAGGGGCTGCTATTACAAATATTAAAAAGCAATTAGGACATATTGCTACTGCACTTAGTAACAGACCTTTCAAAATTCTTTTGAGTATTGTGGAAGTTAATCCAAAAGATCAAAATAAAGAGCAAATTAAAGCTATTTAATTACGAAGTAGAAAAGAAATAGAAACAAAGATCCAAAGAGAAACTGAAGTTAATAAAGAGAAGCAAAAAATGGGAAATGATCAATACGAAAATGAACAAACATAGGTTCCTTTTGAAAAAAACATCACATCCATTTCCTCAAAGACTAAACCAGAAGAACAAAGATAAACAATTTACAAATTTTTTGGAAATCCTTAAGAAGTTAACGATAAATATTCCTTTTGTTGAAGCTTTGGAACAAATGCTAAGTTATGTGAAATTTATGAAAGATGTACTAAATAAGAAAATGAAGTTTACAGACATGAGACCGTTGCACTCAGTGAAGAGTGTAGTGCTATTATTCAGAAAAAACTTCCTAAAAAACTAAAAGATCTTGGTAGTTTTACTATACCTTGTGCCATTGGTGAAAAGTTTTATGGAAATGCTTTATGTGATTTAAGAGTGACTATCAATCTTAGGCCCTTATCAATTTTTAAACGTTTAGATTTGGGAGAAATTTCACCTACTACTGTAACCTTTTAGTTAGCTGACCGATCAATAACTTATCGAAACGGAGTTAGAGACGATGCACTAGTAAAAGTGGATAAATTGATTTTCCATGTAGACTTTATAGTATTGGATATGGAGGAAGATAAAGAAATTCCTATTATTTTAGGGAGACCATTTCTTGCATCAGGAAGAATTATAATAGATGTACAAATAGGAGAATTAATAATGAGAGTTAAAGATTAAGAAGTGAAATTTAATATAGCCAAAGCTATGAAATATCCTACAATAGAAAAAGATAACGAATGTTTCAGGATGGAAGTAGCTGATTATCTAAGTAATTAATAGTTTAAGAAAGAATTAGAAAATAAATTTAAGAAAGGAGAAATTTTTTAGAATGAAGATGAAATTAAAGAAGAAGATTTGGATTCTATTCAGGGCAAATTTCAAATGTTAGACTTAATGGAAAATAATAGTAAAAATCTTACTCAAAGTATTAAACCACTTGAACTTGAATTAAAGATATTACATACCCAATTAAAGTATGTATTTTTTGGAAAGTCGTCTACATTTTCGGTTATTATATCTTCTGAGTTAACTAAGATTCAGGAACAAAAGTTGATAGAAATGTTAAAAAAGAATAAAAAGGCTTTTGGATGGACTTTATCCTATATTAGAGGAATTAGTCCTTCAATTTGTATGCACATAATTTTATTAGATGAATAACATGAACTTAAAGCTTATTCTCAGAGAAGATTAAACCCAATAACAAAAGAAGTTGTTAAAAAAGAGATTTTAAAATGGTTAGATGCTGGAATTATATATAATATTTCAGATAGTGCTTGGGTAAGCTCAATTCACAGTCTACCGTAAGAAGGAGTGATTGTTGAAGAAAATGAGAAAAATGAATTAATATCAATAAGACAAGTAACTGGTTGGTGAATTTGCATTTATTATAGAAAAGTAAATATAACCACTAGAAAGATCACTTTCCTTTACCCTTTCTAGACCAAATGTTGGATAGATTGGCTGAGAATAAGTATTATTGCTTTTTAGATGGATATATGATCCATTGATACTGCTAATAAACAAAGTACAACAACAATTCAGATTATATTTCATTTATATTTCCTTACTTTGCAACAAAATCAAAACTTGATCTTGAAGAAAAATAAGAATTTAACTTTTAATTTAAATATAGTGGGATACTACACAAGTATATGTATCGTTATCAAGTAATATAAGACTTTCTTATTAAGACCTGAATATCAAACCCACACGGAATTCAAACAATATGCACTTTTAGAAAACTTTCTATTTTTAATAAGATAGTAACTTTAACTCAATATATTTTACAGTAATAAAAACTTAAAATATTTTGGTATTTTTGATATTTTGACAAAACAGTAACAACTTAAGAAGATAACTAGAGTTTTGTAGATGAAAAACACTTAATAAGAAAAATATTTTTCTTCTTATCATGAATCAGTAATAAGTATAGGAATTTTGTTGTAGAAATATGCAAATTGTGTTGTACCAAATAGAAGCAGTATTATTATTTACCATTTCTAGAGTTGCTATAAAGAACATTGGCTAATTTAAAGTTTGAATAATTTTGAAGACCGGCTAGGCAGGGAAGATACTCGCTCTCACTCTAGATTCATTCGATTCTCTCCACCTATGGGCTAACATCTCATATCAAAACCTAAAAAAATAAACCAAGTTAGGGGCTTTAACCTGTCACTTTAAAGTCCTCTAACTCTACACCCTTCAATGAATATTTCCCTATTTGTTTGCACTCAATCATATGAACTACATTCTCATTCGTACAACCTCATGTGATAAATTTATGTGGTTCTTTCCAATTGTTGACTGAGATAATACCAACCTGGTTCTTACATGTTCTCACAGCAAATTTTAACATCTGGATTAGCCAATTCAAAAAGTAAATGAAGTGGATGGATTTAAATCATCACAACTTCTTCCAATATTAAAGATCAATTCTCTCCACAATTCTCATCCAAAACTTAATTACTTATCATTTTAAGAAGAAAGATAAAGAAAACTACTCAGAATCCATGAAAAAAATAAAGCCACACTTTAGTTTAAAAGTAGAAATCATTATCAAACCAGCAATAAATCTCAATTAAAACCAAAACTAGTCTCAAAACAAAAAGACAAAAACTTATTCTAAGTTCTCCACCAAACTCTTGAAGTTTCTTTCAATCTCTTCTCTTTACAAAAACTTAAAATAAGATAAAAAAGGATAAAATAAAAGTAAAAGTGGTGCCTGAAAATCTCTCCAAACTAACTCCCCAAATGAGAACTTTCAAAACTTTCCAAGTATTTGCAGGACTCTTTTCAAAGTCCTCTCTTCTTTCTTTTACAGAGTTCCCAGAGGTGCCTTGGAAACTCTTCAAAATGTGTCCCAATTCAATGTATTTTCCAAAGAGATGCATCCTTTCGTGATAATTTTCGTCCAAGGTGGTTATAACCATCTATTAATAAAATGAGTGCCTCAAAAATCTCTTCAAAATTCAAATCAACTTTACTCTTCTAGTAATTCCCACTAGCACTTAAGTGCGGGACCTCAGGCACTTAGGCACGACCTTCTCTATTTAACCGGTGCTTAAGCACCAGATCTGGTGCTTAAGCGCCAAAACTCATTTGCACATTTTCACCTTTTTGCTCCAAATTTTATCTTTTCTCACTCCTTTAAGCATTTTTCACCTTTTTATTTGTATCTGCAAGAAAATTACAAAAATACCTTCCATTAAAGCATAAAATCTCAAAAATATGTATAAAAATGTGTCTAAAAACACTATATATTTAAGGTGTATCAAAATCCCCTAAACATAAAATGTTACTTGTCCTCAAGTGACACTTCAATCTTTAAAAACTACATATGTATGATATGTATATGAGTTTCTTTAGGGGTCACTAAAATTTAGATTTAGAAATATAGCAGTCTAATTTAGAAAAAAATATTCAGTAAATGTGTCCAACTTAAAGTTTAGAAATTCTTAAAGTCAAGAAAGATGAAAATATGAGTTTTTGTCTAATTCAAAAATTTATTGTAGAATTTTCAAATTTAGAATTTAGTTTTTTTATTATCTCCACTTAAAAGTTTTCATTAAAAATAATTTTACTTAATATATTATATCGATAAGCTTAAGAGTTTCTCAAGTCTTATACTTTTAATAAAATCAAATGTAGAACCAATTTTTGATTAGGCACTAATCCTCAAGCTTCTCCTTCCTAATTTTTTCTCTTTTTCTTTTTATCTTTCTTTTTTTTATTTACTTTCTTTTTTTCTTTTTCTTTTTCAGGCAAGGATTACTATATCTGGATAGGCCTTTAATGATTTTAAATTCCACTTCTCCTGTCCTAAAGCAAAGTCTTGATATAAGTCTTTTACTTATAAATATAATAATAGTTTTGAAAACTATTTTAATAAAAAATTTAAATATTAAAAATAAAAGTCTAAATTATTTAAATATTTCAAAAATACAAATTTTCTTACTAAAGATAGTTACTTATATTAATCATTTTCTCATCTAAAAACTTTTTAACTTAAGGTTTTTATTCATTCCTAAAAACTTTAACAAAATCTTCTTACTGATTTCAAAAATCAAATTTTCTTATCTAATTTAACTTCATATACATAATCAATTTTTTCTTTCAATTCAAATTCACTTGTAGCACATTTGAGAACAAATAAAATTCTAGTTTTTAAAATATTTTTCATCCCCCCAATCTTAAATTTTTAACAGATTAAATAGTTTAGTATTAGATAAATATAAGTAGAAATGAAAATTTAAAAATAACATGCTAACACGAATTTTAAACCCTAATGATACAAGTATAAAACTAAAAACAAGAGTAATATTAATTTTTGATAAAATATTCTATATTTTCATTTTACTTTATGAAATTCATTTAAGTATACAGAACCTTGTTTTATGTGCTAATTCATTTGAGCTTAAACTTATTATTATCCAAAAGGTACAAAATAATCAGTTTGGGAGAACACCAATCGAAGATCATAATTTACACCTTGCTAGTTTTCTAGAATTGTGTGCTACTATTAAATATTATGGAGTGTTGAATGATACCGTCAGACTTAGAATTTTTCCTTTTTCAAAAAGAGATAAAGCTAAGATGTTGTTAAAATTGTTAATACCTGGATCTATCAGAACTTGGTGAGACTTATCACAAAACTTTTTATCTAAATACTTCCCACCTTCAAAAATTGCTAGCTTAGAAACGATATTACATCTTTTTATTCAGTTTGAAGGAGAATTAGGCTATGAAGCCTGGGAAAGATTTAAATATCTCATTAGGAAGTGTCCACACCATTCGTTGCTAGATTGGGTAATAATTCAAACTTTTTTATAATGGATTGGTTGGATCTCTTAAATTGATAATTACTACTACTGCTAGAGGATCATTAATGTCAAAACCATTCAATGAAGTATATTCTTTAATTGAAGAGATGGATACTAAAAATTTTCAATGGCCCTCTTAAAGGGAAAATCCAAAAAGCGTAGCTATTATTCATGATTTTGATGCAATAAATAATCATTCTAAAAATCCTTATACCAATTATTATTAGAACATAGATCAAGATGGAATGAATTATTCTCAGACATCACTTGTTCTTGAGGAAAACTCATTATGATAAATGATATAATCTCAATTTTTTTTAAAACCTTAAATACAATAAATAATCATTCTAAAAATCCTTACGCCAAAAATTATAATCCTGGTCGCAAGAATCATCCAAATTTTAGAGTAACAATAACTCTAATGCTACAAATCCGCAATGGAGAAGCAACACTTTTAACCCATTGGGAAACTCCAACAATAAAAAAAATCCAACTTATAAACCTTATTACCCTCCAGGTTTTAATAATTTGCAAAATAAGGAGAAAAAGTTATCAATGGAAGAATTAATATTACAAATAAGAATCCAATTAGAAAGTCAAGAAGCTACAATTAGAAAAATAGAAAATTAATTGGAATGTATTGCTACTGCACTTAACAATAGACATCCAGGAACATTTCCTAGTAATATTGAAGTAAATCCTAAAGATCAAAGTAAAGAAAAAATTAAGGCTATTCAACTGAGAAGTGGAAAATAATTGGAAAACATAATTCAAAAAAAAGTGGAAGTTAAAGTTGAAAAATTGGAGGTGGAAAATGAAAAATCTAGTGAAGACTCTCATTTTGAGTCAGAATGTCCTATTAAACTAATGAAAATTAGTGTAGAAAGACCACCACCACCATTTCCTCAAAGATTGAAGCAGAAAAAATGGGATAAATAATTCTCAAAATTTTTTGAGATATTGAGGAAATTGATGATAAACATTCCATTTATTGAAGCATTGGAACAAATGCCAAGTTGTGTGAAGTTCATGAAGGATATACTTAATAAGAAAATGAAGTTTGTAGATAATGAGACTGTTGCGCTCACTGAAGAGTGTAACACTTTAATTCAAAGAAGCTTCCTGAAAAACTTAAAGGTCCTAGAAGTTTTACTATTCCTTATGCTATTGGTGAAAGATTTTTTGGAAAAACTTTATGTGATTTAGGAGCCAATATTACTCTTATGCCTTTATCAATTTTCAGAAGGTTGGGTTTAGGAGATATTTTACCTACAATGGTAACTCTTCAGTCAGCTGATCGTTCGTTTACCTATCCTAAAAGAATTATAGAAGATGTTTTCGTAAAAGTTGATAAATTTATCTTTCATGTGGATTTTACATCCTTTTATGAAAATAGTTTTCTTAAAAACTCTTTTTAAACTGCCAAATCCTCTTTAAAATCAATGCAAGTATACGTATCGCTCAAGTAATAAAGGGCTCTAATGGAGTATTAGATATCGATCCCAAAGTGAAGTTGGAAAAACTTACAAGTAAATTCTTAAAAGTATTTTATACTTTAAAAAAATACAAAAATAAAAGTAAATTGTGAAGTTTGAATATTAACTACTAAAGTGAATGCTATGTAAAATGTAGTTAAAAGGCAGAGTTACCTAACTAAAAGCTAAACTTTCAAATGTAAAATTATGAAAACCAAATAAAGTTTTTTTAATAGAAGATTCAAATTTAAGAAAGCATTCTTCCCCTTTACAATGAGTATATGGATTGCACAGAAATCAAAATCATTTATATATATATATATATATATATATATATATATATATATATATATATATATATATATATATATATATATATATATATATTTATATTATTTTGTGTCAAATAAGAGGAATCCTATTCTTTACCCTCTTCCAAGTGTTATAAAGAATATTGACTAATCCAGAGTTTGTTCCCTAATTCTGTGGTTAGGTGAGGAGGATATCTGGCTGCCACTCCAGAGCTCCCACTACACCCTCCTCTAAAGGCTAACAATCTCGTATTAGTTTCCAATCAGCTAGACAAAATTAGGGATTTTAATCTGTCACCTTAAAATCTCTAATTCTCCATCCAACAAAGTATATTTCCCTATTTATTTGCACTGAATTCCATGGATGACTGTTGACCTAAATTTTGGTTGAGGTGTAGTTTCTCCTCTTTAATAGCCTAGGGTCTAGCCATAAGACTTTTTCTGTTGACTATTCCTAGAAAACTAGACATGGTACCCTCACCATTAGAAATTCTACCCTCTTTTTTACTCAACCTGAAGTTCCACATGTTGGTCTCAACCTCTAAGTACTTAGTAGGTCGGGTCACTATGGGGGAAACTTAAGATGAGTCACGCTTAGGATTGCTGGACCTTAGGGTTGACCTTGGGTGTTGGTATGGAGCTAGGGCACTCACTACACTAATCTCCACCCACAATCACTCACAACCCTGAACTCAAATCTCCAGCCTAGATCCCTTGATCTTTTGGGATACTCATGTAGATGGTCCCCTAAACCTACTAGCCCTAGGGCTATGGTTTAGCTAAGACCACTATGTAGAGGACCCAAAATAGGATTTCCATTGGTCCATCACTTATTGGTGATTATTTGCATCTCAAATCTACCAAAATAGCCATCTTGGCCTTTTACCCCTAAAACACCCCCTAATTACCAAAACACCCCTCTTGGGCTCAAAATCTCAAAAATTCAAAAAATTCCCAGAAAATCCTAATAAATCCCAAATATTCCCAATTTTATTTCTCTCAACTACCACATGATCCAATTTGGCCAAATTGAACATCTTTAACAAACATCCCCAAATTTCCCTTTAAAGACTCAAATTTCCCCAAATCCAACTCAAATATCCACCAATTTGATCTCAATTGACCCCAATTACAATCCTAAAGTCAAATTCACTTTTGATATGACCAAAATAAACCAAATCCAAGCTAAATTGGTCCATGATTTGAGTCCAATTTTGATTTGGGTCAAAACCCCAATTTTGACCACATGACCTAATCTCACCAAATTGAACCCATAGCCTAGTCAATTGGCCTCAATTAATATTGAAAAATCTTTATCAAATTCCTATACATCAAAATCAACCATCAATTGGCCTTTGTTAAGCCTCAAATCCATTTGATTTTGGCCTAAACCCAAAATTCCCAAATTTAGCCCCAAATTGGCTAAGTCCCCAAATTTCACCCAATTGATTGCCTTAACCTCCAAACTGGAATCCAATTCGTGTTGTAAACTCTTCATGAGGTCCCTATTGACCATTTATAACAATCAATTTCGACTTAGCCCAAATCTAACCCAAGCTAGACCCAAGCCTAGCCCGACATGACCAAATTGATTAAAGTTCAAAATTCCTTCAAATTGACCTTTCAATTGAACTCAAAACCACTTCCATCCTTCACCAAAGTTGTTCCTTATGATCATATACACTAAATGAAACAATCAATTGAGCCAATTGACATGGATAACCTAGCCCAAACCCAAGTTTTGGTCATTTGCACCCACTTGCACCCATACACTAAATGTGATCTAACCATCTTAAGGCCAACAAATTAACTCCACTGCAACCATTAGTTGGACCTAGTGACCAGTCCAAACACCATGAAACCACCTAAATCAAGCCATGGACCAAAGGTCACCAAATTAAGGGATATTATTTCCAAAAATGCACATGCTTAAGATATCTTTGCTAAATCCAAGCACATTTGCATTAAAATGCTGTGATGGATTCCTCTGGGTCCATGAGCTCCTAGCTAGCTCCCCCTGGCCAGCCGGCAAGCCTAGTGGCTGGAAAAGCCCAAAACCGAGAGCCACCCCCATGGCACCTCACCCAAATCAAACCTAAAGGCAAGCTCATCCAAATCAAACTATGGGGGTCCTCTGCCCTCCACCTAAGCACCACAATGCACCCAAACTTATTCCCTGAGAGCCACCCCATGGCCTTTTTATAAAAACTCACCTCCCACGGCCATGGGAGGTGTACTGAAAATTTCTCAGAGAGGCCTCTCCAAACTTCACACAGAGCTTCCCTAAGATCCCCTCAGTGCATTCTAACCATTTTTCCTCACCCATTCCCATTGTCGGAGCTCAATTTTGAGCTTGAAACCCTGTCGGAAACCAGGACATAACCTAATACACCTCCACACTCCACCAAACTTCAATTGCTTGTGCCCACACCTTCACAAGAGTGAAAAAATCCAGAACCCCATCTAATCCCCCTTCCACAGAGCCTCTACCATAGCTCTAGACCAACACCTAAAATCGAGCTTGGTTGAATTCATACTTAGACTTTACACCAAGGCCAGGGACTCAATCCCTAGCCTCCTTGGACACCAACGAACGTGCCGAGCATCTCTGATCGAAGCCTGCCTTCTCAGAGCAAAGGTATAAAACTCTTCCTCCTCCCGAGCTTATTTTGATTCCTCATTTACTTAATCTTGATTTCATTGTACCTTAGCTGTATGGACGCGTTCGTCGCACTTAGACGAGTCCGTACGATCAAACCCGAGGTGATTTGGTTGAGTATAGGCCGAGATCTTAAGGTTTTAGTTTGGACGGGCACGAGATCATTCTATCGGGGATGATGATGGGGAGCCTTTCGATCAAGCATGTATCAAATGGATGGGGGAGATCGAGCTAGACGGCGCTTCGAGACATGAATAGCAGGCCGAGTTAGCAAGCTACGTGGACAGTGACGTCCAACCAGAGCGCACTACGCATGCTTTCAGGGCTGTCGTAGGTTGAGGTGGCACGCATGGTTTAAATAGAAAAATAGTTGTATTTTCTTATTTATTTAATCTCCAAAAATTCAAAAATACATAACTTTGTATAGAAAAATCACAAAAATAAAATAAAAATACATCTTGCTCAGTGAACAGAGGAGAATAGTGTGAAATAATTTTCAAGCCCATTTGATGCATAAAATATTTTTAATTAATTAAATACTATTTGGAATCATTTGATTTTCCATGCATATTGACACATCATCTTGGCTTGAAATTTTGACATATTGTAGCCTCTATGAGGGGGAACATTCTCTGATTTTTCCAAAGTCAGAGGAGGTTCCTATATAGAGATCCACATTTTTCAAGATCTTCCACATTATTTTTTTAAAAATAATCATGAAAATTAGCATATTGGTTATCAAATCCTAAGAACAATTTGGAAGGTCCACTATGACCAAAGAAACCTTTGAAAATAATTTCATGGGTCAAGTCATTTAAAACATTCTTAAATTTTCCAAATACTAAATCACTAAGATGATTAATTTTGAAAAATATAAACATTTAAATGACTTGATTTTTTATCTCCACTGTGGTTTATGATCCAGAGAACTCATCATAAAAGTTTCAAAATATTTTGAGTTCATTTAATAACTTAAATTGATTTTTAAAGATAAATACCACTCTTAACACTTAAATGATTTTTTTTAAAAATCAAAATATAACTCAAAAAATTATGAAACTTAGTTGCTTGAGTTCTCTGTGATCAATGATATTTTCTAAAAATTAAATGATATTTAAGATAAAAATTTGATTTTTAGCCCATTTTGAATATTTAAAATAATTAAAAAATTCATAAAAATCACAAAAATAATGAAACTCATGGAAATGTTCTAATTTTTTTCCTAATCACTTAAGAACAATTAGAATATTTTTCCTGATTTTCTAAATAAAGATATTTATTTTCAAAGCTTACAAATAATTTTTAAAAGGCTAAAAATGAGCTTTCACTAAAATAATTCCAATAAATCAAGGAAAAGTCAAAAAAATATAAAATTTGCTCCTATGAGTTCTCTGACCTTAGGGAGATTTTTCAAAAAGAAAAAACTTAATTTTAACCACTTAAAATATTTTATTTTTATTAAATAGCCCAGAACTTAAAATAATTATATTAAATCACAGAGAATTTTAAAAATTATGAAATTTAATCTAAAGGCTTCTCTGGTCCAGTTCTACCTCCAGTAAAAATTTTAAGGTATCACAATTTACCTTGGTCAAGTTAGGAATTTTCTTTGAAAAATCCTATTTTTGCATTGAAATAATTATATAAATTAAATTAAATTTTGAAAAATCACATTTTCTCTTCGAATGGCTTAATTGACCCATGAATGAGGTATGATAAAAATTTTAAAGTCATTTGAATTGAGTTTGACAAATTATGAAGTGTTAGAGCCTTAGGGGCAAAATGTGTAATTTTGGAAATTTTGCCTTAATTAGCATTTAGGCTTTAATTCAAGGAGGGAAAATGGGTAACCTCTGATCTTAATTAATTTATGTTTGAAATACAAAGGGGTTAATTGGTAGAAACCAATTGCACTTTCTTATTTAAGATTAATAAATTTCTAAATTATTAAAATTTGGAAGTTTATTAAAATGAAATGATCCTAGACTTAGGGGTATGACTTTTGAAGTCAATAATTAATCAATTTAATACCCCTACCTTGATTTTCAAGTAAAATTCAAATCATTGATCATGACTACTTAAAACTTAACTCTATAATTAAGACACTCACCTAGGTCTTAAGGGCTTAGTGGTGACCTAAGCTAAATAAAAAATTGACTAAAAGAGGATTAGAGAAACAAACATTATTAAATCAAACATCCTTGAAACACCACTAAGCCCAATTAGGTTTGAAATTTGGCTAAGTGTTCAACTTACACTAACTTCCCCCTTCATGGGTCTTCACCCACATAATTTTCAAAATTAAATGATAAATGATAACAACCCCATTCTTAGAGATAATTGAGACATTAGGGTTCACTGAGTAATAAGGGTATTCACAGGATGAACCATTAAACAACATAATGAGTTTAAATGGGCTCGAGGCTTTTCACTAGGTTGTAAGAGAGAGGCATGGACCTGCTTCCCCCTCTTAGCTTGTTGGATACCTCAGAGGCCTATTAAACTTAATATTTTTTGCTTAATCAAATCATCCTTCATTAAACTTTTAAGGACTCAACATGATATGACATAAGGTTAGGGAAATTACCAAAATTTTACCTTTCCTGCTCTTCATAAGCTGCCCTAACATGCATTTTAAGTTTCAGGTGGTGGAACGAGAAGACTCGCTAGGTACACTTTTACTGTTTTCAGCATTGTCTTTTTTGTACTTTCAAACTGTACTTCTATACCCGCAAATTTGCATGTTAAACAAAGATGTCACCCTGCATGAAAACTAAAACCACCAGGATAGCCACAAAACCATAACCAAAACCAAAGTTAGAAATTTAACCAAGATAAAATTCACCGCCACAACATTCAAAATATAAGGCAACTCTAAATTTAATCACAAACATCATACAAAACCACAAATTTAACTTAATTGAGATGTCTCTATCGGATGATCAGGAATTCCTCGGAGGAGGTAACCTACGGTTGCCAACGAGGCTTCCCATGGCTTAAATGAAATTATGGAACTCATTAAGTTGGGTTTAGTAAGTTCATTTGGACTAAGTGAATTCAATAGAAAATACTGATGCGGGAACGAGGGAACCGTATGATCCTAACCGGTGTCGCTCTAATCAACTTTAATATGCCCTCATAAAATTTAAAGAACTTCAACCATAAGGCCACCTGATTTGATATTATAACTTGACACACTAGAAAACTCAAACATGTCACGGCAAGGAGCTTGGAGCTAGTATGGTGGGCAGCATAGCCATCTTCAACAGCAAAACTTGTCTTCCCCAGCTAAACAAATCTTTCTTCCTTAGACTTAAACAAAGACTTAAACAACAAAGCCATAGGACTTTGAGGTTGCTTACTTATGCAACGTAAATCCTCACCTTTTTTTAGGCCTTTGTATAGCCCTGCTATATAATATAAGCCCTAACTCGTCTTAGGATTATGAGGTTGTCGTCTATCATGACCTAAATCCTCACATCTTTCAGGTTATCTGTGTGATCATTTCACACGAATGTAAGCCCTAACTAATAAAATTGGCAGGATGAAACACCTAAATATTTCTCCTCAAAATTGAAACCAAACATTAGGATAGCTTGGGAAGTCACCGTGGTTCTCCTCTGGTTCCATGACATCCCCTTGTTCTTCTTTCTTTGGATTCTACAATAAAATGTTTCAAATTTGAATCAATCCCCTTTCACACCTCTACATCTGATTTCGTTCAAGAGTTCTACCCTTTGAAATTCCTTAAAGATAATGTTTCTTGATTTTTATCGAGAGTTTTCTTAGGTGGCTTTGGTCATTTAAGATGTAATTAACTATAGGGACTTGCCCTTATAGGAAGCATGTCCGAACCGAGCTTAATATAAACCTTATTTAATCCTTTATATTAAATAAGGGAACTTGTCGGCAAATACAAAGGTTACGCAGACCAAACGGACGTCATACTTTTCTTAGTTTCTTTGAACAAGCCTCATCCTCAATTCTTGTGTTTATCCTTCTGGATAGATACAAAATTTGAGGTACAATGCTCTTTCATTTTAAACTATGAAAAATTACTTCAACGTCCTTCCGAAGCGGGCAACGGAATTTCGATTCCAGCGACCGACATCTTCTTACAGGAAACCCCACAAACCAACCCAAAATAATTGCCGACAGCTTCTGGCGACTCTGCTGGACGAGCTTTTCTCTCCATAAAAATCAAAAAAATATTATCTTCAGACATCGGTAATACGTCCATGTCCCTCTTGGACCAAATTACCCTTCTTCTGTTAGCATACTTTACTCATTTCTACCTTGGGAAAGTACAACTAACTCCTTGGACTTCAGGACTAGCTGTTCAACCATCTTTGAACAGAGGGGTTCAGAAGGCCATTAAGGACTCTTTAAATTTTTATGTGAGGTCGGACCCCCAATAGGTGTGTTGGTGGATTAACTCCACCTGGGTATTTTCTGCCACGAGTTGGGTCACGTACTGGGTCCCAAACTTTCTCACAACTCCTTTTCACATTTGGTTTGCTACTTCGCAAATTGAACCAACTCGTGTTGTGTTGCGCGCACTTTGAAATATTATTTTAATTTTACACCCTTTTAAATAAAGATGTTAAAATTACCTGTAAATTAAGACCCTCCCGGTCTACAAATTAACCTCTACTTTCAGTGCTTGCACTAAGGATTACGAGGTTTTTGGCCATATAGCTAACCCTAAAACTTGCTGTTTTAAAGCTCGCTGTGATGGCTTACCCAACGCTGACCTTTTCTTACAACCTGCCGACGGACCGCAACGCCCGTAACGTCGCTCCCACCATCAAGTTCGGAGCTAGATTTGAAGACCTTGAGGTTATCATCGGGAAAGCCCCATTCGTGGTAATGAAGATCATTGCCCCGGAAGTTCCAGAGCCGTCTGCAGAATTCAGTTTGAACTGCTTTCAAGACTTCCCTGCTGGCAAGAAGGCTAAAGCTGCTGCCGTCATGACACCCGTCATCGAGCCTGCTATCTCTGCTGCTGCTAAGGGGAAGGAAGTGATGATTATCAAAGATTCGACTGATGGATTAACTGTTCCACCACCCGTGTTTGAGATTGGTTCGAGTTCAAGGACTGTACCACTGACCCGAACTCAAAGAAGGAACCTTGATAGGAGAATTTGGAGGGCCATCAAAGCCCAGACTCCTGAAAATACACCTGATGAGGAGGTGCCTCATCAAGTTGAAGAGGTATTACCGGAAATTTACCCACTATTGCGAGGGAGTAGATTCCATCCTCTAACAGATACTGATGGATATGAGAGTATCCGGAAGATTGCTGCTGCATTATCATCACCTCATGGACATGGTGAGGAGGGAAAGAAATTCAGCCCCATCACCCGAGTTAGTGCAGTCTTCAGAAGGCTTGCTATTAAAGAAGGATGTTTTGTTAGTGAATTACTTAAACAAGTGGGACATGCAATTTCCCCTCGTATGAAGAATGAAATTTTGAAGGATATTAAGTCCGCTAGAAACTCTCGTAGGTCGACTATAGAGTCACCTACCCGTGTTCCAGTTTGGCTCCGTTTGGGAAACCGAGTCGATACCATTATGGTCACCGCTGATAATACCACCACCAGAACCACAGGTCGCCGACCAATTAAGTCAAGACTGGGTCCGAGAGGTTTACCCATTATTCCTACAATCATGGAAAGAAAGACAAGACGATTACCTGACACTATAGCCGGTCTACACCACGGGGAGCATACCTTCCCTCGACATACCGATGTCTCTACCAAGATGTCCCGCTCTGAGACATCATCGTCAAAGAAGAAGAGGGTATGGGCACCCAAGGTCCCTGCACCGATACAGTTCAGTGAGCCTACAAGACAGGAAGCAAAACCAGTGCCTGAAATATCTGACATCATCACGACAATAGCCAGCAAGATGGAGGAACAAGTTGAGGATTTCCATCAGGGTCCTCCAGATCTTAAAGAAATCAAGGAATTGATAATTGAAGAAAAAGTTAAGAAACTCAGGATTGAGATTTCTGAGTTAGCTTGAGAACACGGAGTTTCTGTCAATAGTGACAACATGGATTTTGATTACAGTGATTACTTGGAGGAAAATTTCATGGATGTCCATGTGATCAAAACCAGAGCTACCACATCTGCACGCGAGGCTCAACCTCACATGGAAGAGAACGCCGTAGATGAGCTGCGTAGGGTTATCCTCCTCAGGGATGAGCAAGTTGTTCTACTGGAGAAAAGAATAGAAGAGATGACTGCAGCTACGACCGCCATGGCCACCATTCAGGGGCAATCCCAAGCACCAGGATTGGCTTCTCCATAAATTAACCAGCCAGAAATCATACACATCACAGATGAAAGAGGGGAGGCTACTTCGACAGATAAAGAAGAACAACGAAAGAAGGATTCTCCATCAAGTGCCATGCCAGAAAAAGAGTTCAAGCAAATGGTTGAACAATTACGGGATGCCTTAGCCCAGTCCAAGGGCGGTGCATTAACTTTAAAGGGTAGACCTTATCCGGAGGAATTTGATGCCGTGCCTTTCCCCAAGGGCTTTGTAACCCCAAACTTCAAGATATATGATGGGACTGGAAATCCCAGACAACATATATCCCATTTTTGAGCCAATTGTGGAAACACAAGGAATAACAAGGGTCTACTCTGCCAGCAGTTGGTTAGCATCTAGTCAGGGATTGCTTTCGACTGGTACGCCGACCTGCCCAACAGGTCAGTTAAAATATTTTCTGAGTTGGAATAGTTATTTGTGAAAAGATTTGTTGAGGCACAACATCATGTGTCTATTGGAGAACTCATGATGGAGAAGCAGAAGCCTAGTGAAACCATGACAGACTATATTTTGAGGTGGAGAAACCTTAGCATGAAATGTGAACCTCAGCTATAGGAACATCAAGCGATTGAGATTCTACTCAAAAGCATTCATGGGCCAGTAGCTTTCATGCTTAAGGGACTCACCATCAAATCCTTTGAGAAGCTACTCAGTAAAGCCAGCAGTCTATAAGAAGAAATGAAGCACATGGAGCCACATGAAAAGGCTAAGATGACCAGAGTGTTTGAAAAGAAATCAGGGGTAGTCGCAACTGTCGACAAAGGAAAGTAGCCGATAAAGATATATGTAGAAGATCATCGTCAGTCTTCATCATAGTACCTTCAGAAACAGAGCAGTCAATCCAATCATTGGCCGTCTCAGGAGGGATCACCTCGAACAACGGGTAAAAGAATATCCCTGTTAGAGCGACAGAAAGTTGTTTACTCCTTCAAAGATTAAGCTGCACCTAAAATATGCAAAAGCTTGATGAAGAAACCAGAATTCAAACTACCTGATCCAAAGCAACCTGAAGAGGAGGATAAGAAGAATGAGCCAAATTATTGCCCGTACCACCGGTTTCTTGGGCACACTATAGACAAGTGTTTCATCTTTAAAGACTAGCTCGAGAAGAACCTCAAGGGAGAGAATATAACAATCCCAAAGGAGTATTTGAGAGAACCTGAAAAAGGTTCCATAAACATGATTTCAGCTGAGTCAATCTCCCTAATTGATCCATATGTCGGAATAGATGGATGGAGCACAACTTAAGAGGGTCCTCAATCGGATACAGGATTCATCAAAACAAACTTCTAGAAATACTGAAGAAGGATGGAATGAGGTATGGAGCAGATCTTCCAAGAAGATACTGAACAAGCTACAGTCTGCATCAAAACAAGCCTCCATTCAGAGTCTGCAGCATACCGAGCCTGAGATGAAGATTTCACCAGAAAATCCATCATCGTCCAGGACAAAGAACAAGAAAAAGAAGAGCGTCACTGCCAAGATTGATAGCACGGGGGGTAGGATAGGGGCTACCTCTACTAGATTGGTTGTCTCGGATTCATGGAAGAAAGTCCTCGAACCCTTGACTTTGTATGATTATCTTTTTGTCCCTCCGGGGTCTTATGAATATAATGGTTGTGATTTTGGCTACGTTCTGACTATTTCTGGTAATAACATAACTGATTTTAACCAAGCTAGTTGTGATCTCGATCCCCAAAGTGATCCTCAAATCGTACTTGAGTTCGATGAACTTGTTGTCAAGTCTAAAAAAGACATCAACGATATTGCTTACGACAGCACTGATAACAAAGAGCCAACTCTCGAGCGTCACGGTACACCGCTCACCATCAACTTAGATCTTTTCGATGAGGAGGAAAAGAAACCAGAAGATTCAACAATGATATCTCAAGAAGAAGA
>NEWO01000428.1:261964-275074 GCA_003013225.1 Phalaenopsis aphrodite | reverse complement strand
TTCTTTTGAGAATTGACTTACATTTCAATTCTCATTTCTGAATCAGCCATAAATTTCTAATTCTTTATATTTGAAGCTGGACCTTACATTCCGATACTGTCTTTCGAGAATTGACCAACATTTCAATTCTCATTTTCGAATCAGTCCTAAGTTTCTGATTCTTTACATTTGAGGCCAGACCTTACATTCTGACATCTTCTTTTGAGAATTGACTTATGTTTCAATTCTCATTTCTGTATCAGTCCTAAGTTTCTGATTCTTTACATTTGAGGTCGGTCCTTACATCTAGACACTTTCTTTTGAGAATTGACTTACATTTCAATTCTCATCTCTGAATCAGTCCTAAATTTCTGATGCTTTACATTTGAGGTCGGTCCTTACATTCCGACACGTTGTTTTGAGAATTGACTTACTTTTCACTCTCATTTGTGAATCAACCCTAAATTTCTGATTCTTTATATTTGAAGCCAGACCTTACATTCCGACACTGTCTTTTGAGAATTGACCTACTTTTCAATTCTCATTTCTGAATCAGTCCTAAAATTTTGATTCTCTACATTTGAGGTTGGACCTTACATTCCGACACTCTCTTTTGGGAATTGACCTACATTTCAATTCTCATTCCTGAATCAATCCTACATTTCTGACTCATTACATTCGAGGTCGGTCCTTACACTCTGACTCTCCCTCTTTTTGAATCGATATTTGAATCTCAATTCCTACCTCGAGGTCAACACTTACTTTTCGACTCCCATCCTTTGGAATTTGTTGAAATTTTCATAACTCAAAATTCACTCTTCGATCTCCAGCGAGAGTCCCTACTTCTCGACTTGATTAAGCACACAAACTGCTAATTCTGCAGTAGAAACAAATCACACACACAACTCTACACATACTTCTGAGGTCTGCTGACGTAGGAGTTTGTATTGGTTATTATTGATCTCGTCGGTCAACGCCAATACGCGCGGTGTGCTTGCCCAGCACACCACACCTATTTGGGGTCCATTTGATGACCTCAATTTTGGTTGAGGTTTAGTTTCTCCTCTTTAATAGCCTAGGGTCTAGCCATAGGACTTTTCCTGTTGACTACTCCTAGAAAACTAGACATGACACCCTCACCATTAGAAATTCTACCCTCTTCTTTACTCAACCTGAAGTTCCACATGTTGTTCTCAACCTCTAATTACTTAGTAGGTGGGGTCACTATGGGAGAAACTCAAGATGAGTCATCCTTAGGATTGCTGGACCTTAGGGTTGAACTTAGGTGTTGGTCTGGAGCTAGGGCACTCACTACACTAATCTCCACCCACAATCACTCACAACCCTGAACTCAAATCTCTAGCCTAGATCCCTTGATCTTTTGGGATACTCATGTAGATGGTCCCCTAAACCTACTAGCCCTAGGGCTATGGTTTAGCTAAGACCACTATGTAGAGGACCCAAAATGTAATTTCCATTGGTCCATGGCTTATTGGTGATGATTGGCACCTCAACTCTACCAAAATGCCCATCTTGGCCTTTTACCCCTAAAACACCCCCAAATTACCAAAATATCCCTCTTGGGCTCAAAATCTCAAAAATTCCAAAAATTCCCAGAAAATCCTAATAAATCCCAAATATTGCCAATTTCATTTCTATTAACTACCATATGACCCAATTTGGCCAAATTGACCATCTTTAACCAACATTCCCTAAATTGCCCTTTAAAGACTCAAATTTCCCCAAATCCAACACAAATATCCACCAATTTGATCTCAATTGACCACAATTCCAATCCTAAACTCAAATTCTCTTTTTATATTACCAAACTAAACCAAATCTAAGCTCAATTGGTCCATGATTTGAGCCCAATTTTGATTTGGGTCAAAACCCCAATTTTGACCATATGACCTAATCTCACCAAATTGAACCCATAGCCTAGTCAATTGGCCTCAATTAATATTGAAAAATCTTTATAACATTCCTATACATCAAAATCAACCATCAATTGGCCTTGGTTAAGCCTCAAATCCATTTGATTTTGGTCTAAATCCAAAATTCCCAAATTTAGCCCCAAATTGGCTAAGTCCCCAAATTTGACCCAATTGATTGCCTTAACCTCCAAATTGGAATCCAATTCATATTGGAAACTATTCATGAGGTCCCTATTGACCATTTATAATGATCAATTTGGACTTAGCCCAAGGCTAACCCAAGCTAGACCCAAGCCTAGCCCAACATGACCAAATTAATTAAAGTTCAAAATTCCTTCAAATTGACCTTTCAATTGAACTCAAAACCACTTCCATCCTTCACCAAAGTTGTTCTTTGTGATTATCTACACTAAAGGCAATAATCAATTGAGCCAATTGACATGGTTAACCTAGCCCAAACCCAAGTTTTGGTCATTTGCACCCACTTGGACCCATACACTAAATGTGATCTAACCACCTTAAAGCCACCAAATTAACTCCACCACAGCCATTAGTCAGACCTAGTGACTAGTCCAAACACCATGAAACCAACTAAATCAATCTATGGACCAAAGGTCCCCCAAATTAAGGGATCTTATTTCCAAAAATGCACATGCTTAAGATATCTTTGCCAAATTGCTGTGATGGATTTCTCTGGGTGTTGTAGCCCATTTGATATCTAAACCAACAAAGGAAAATAGTGTGGAATTATTTTCAACCCATTTGATGCATAAAATATTTTTAATTAATTAAATACTATTTGGAATCATTTGATTTTCCATGCATATTGACACATCACCTTGGCTTGAAATTTTGACATGTTGTAGCCTCTGTAAGGGGGAACATTCTCTGATTTTTCCAAAGTCAGAGGAGGTTCCTATATAGAGATCCTCATTTTTCAAGATCTTCCACATTATTTCTTTAAAAATAATCATGGAAATTAGCATATTGGATATTAAATCCCGAGAAAATTTTGAAAGGTCCACTATGCCAGAGAAACCTTTGAAAATAATTTCATGGGTCAAGTCATTTAAAATATTCTTAAATTTTCCAAATACTAAATCACTAAAATGATTAGTTTTGAAAAATATAAACATTTAAATGACTTGATTTTTTATCGCCACTGTGTTTTATGATCCAGAGAACTCATAATAAAAGTTTCAAAATATTTTGAGTTCATTTAATAACTTAAATTGATTTTTAAAGATAAATACCACTCTTAACACTTAAATGATTTTTTTTTAAATCAAAATATAACTAAAAAAATTATGAAACTTAGTTTCTTTAGTTCTTTGTGATCAGGGATATTTTTTAAAAATAAAATGATATTTAAGATAAAAATTTGATTTTTAGCCCATTTTGAATATTTAAAATAATTAAAAAATTTATAAAAATCACAAAAATAATGAAACTCATGGAAATGTTATAAATTGTTTCCTAATCACTTAGGAACAATTAGAATATTTTTTCTGATTTTTTAAATAAAGATATTTATTTTCAAAGCTTAAAAATAATTTTTAAAAGGCTAAAAATGAGTTTTCACTAAAATAATTCCAATAAATCAAGGAAAAATTAAAAAATTATAAATATTACTTCCCTGAGTTCTCTGACCTTAGGGAGATTTTTAAAAAATATAAAACTTAATTTTCACCACTTAAAATATTTTATTTTTATTAAATAGCCCATAACTTAAAATAATTATAATAAATCACGGAGAATTTAAAAAAATTATGAAATTTGATCCAAAGGCTTCTCTAGTCTAGGTCTATCTCCAGTAAAAATTTCAAGGTATTATAATTTAACTTGGTCAAGTTAGGAATTTTCTTTGAATAATCCTATTTTTGCATTAAAATAATTTTATAAATTAAATTAAATTTTGAAAAGTCACATTTTTTCCTCTGATGTCTTAATTGACCCATGAATGAGGTAGAATAAAAATTTCAAAGTCATTTGAATTGAATTTGACAAATTATGAAGTGTTAGAGCCTTAAGGGCAAATGTGTAATTTTGGAAATTTTGCCTTAATTAACATTTAGGCTTAATTCAAGGAGGGAAAATGGGTAACCTCTGATCTTAATTAATTTATGTTTGAAACACAAAGGGGTTAATTGGTAGAAACCAATTGCACTTTCTTATTTAAGATTAATAAATTTCTAAATTATTAAAATTTAGAAGTTTATTAAAATTAAATGATCCTAGACTTAGCGGTATGACTTTTGAAGTCAATAATTAATCAATTTAATACCCCTACCTTGATTTCAAGTAAAATTCAAATCATGAATCATGACTACTTAAAACTTAACCCTCTAATTAAGACACTCACCTAGGTCTTAAGGGCTTAGTAGTGACCTAAGTTAAATAAAAAATTGACTAAAAGAGGATTAGAGAAATAAACATAATTAAATCAAACGTCCTTGAAACACCACTAAGCCAATTAAGTTTGAATATTGGCTAAGTGTTCAAATTACACTAACTTGCCCCTTCATGGGTCTTCACCCACATAATCTCCAAAATTAAATGATAAATGATAAGTACCCCTTTCTTAGAGATAATTGAGACATCAGGGTTCATTGAGTAATAAGGGTATTCACAGGGTGAACCATTAAACAACATAATGAGTTTAAATGGGCTCGAGGCTTTTCACTAGTTGGTAAGAGAGAGACATGGACCTGCTTCCCCCTCTTAGCTTGTTGGATACCTCAGAGGCCTATTAAACTTAATATTTTTTGCTTAAGGAAATCATCCTTAATTAAAATTTTAAGGACTCAACAGGATATGACATAGAGTTAGGAAAATTACCAAAATTTTAGCTTTCCTACTCTTCATAAGCTGCCTTAACATGCATTTTAAGTTTCAGGTGGTGGAACGAGAAGACTCGCGAGGTACACTTTTACAGTTTTCAGCATTGTCTTTTTTGTACTTTCATACTGTACTTCTATACCCCCAATTTTCATGCTAAACAACAATGTCACCCTTCATGAAAACTAAAACCTTCAGGATAGCCACGAAACCATAACCAAAACAAAAATTAAAAAATCAACAAAGATAAAATTCACCGCCACAACATTCAAAATATAAGACAACTCAAATTTTAATCACAAACATCATACAAAACCACAAATTTAACTTAATTGAGATTTCCCTATCGGATGATCGAGTATTCTTTGGAGGAGGTAACCTACGGTTGCTAACGAGGCTTCCCATGGTTTAAATGAAATTATGGAACTCATTAAGTTGGGTTTAGTAAGTTCATTTGGACTAAGTGAATCCAATAGAAAATAGCGATGCCAAAACGAGGGAACCGTAGGATCCTAACCGGTGTCGCTTTAATCAACTTTAAGATGCCCTCATAAAATTTAAAGAACTTCAACCATAGGGCCACCTGATTTGATATTATAACTTGACACACTAGAAAACTCAAACATGTCGCGGCAAGGAGCTTCGAGCTAGCATGGTGGGCAGCACGACCATCTACAACAACAAAACTTGTCTTCCTCGGCTAAACAAATCTTTCTTCCTTAGACTTAAACAATAAAGCCATAGGACTTCGAGGTTGTTCGCTTATGCAACGTAAATCCTCACCTTTTTTTAGGCCTTTGTATAGCCGTGCTATATAATATAAGCCCTAAATCGTCTTAGGATTCAGAGGTTGTCGTCTGTCACGACCTAAATCCTCACATCTTTCAGGCTATTTGTATGATCATTTCACACAAATGTAAGCCCTAACTAATAAAATTGGCAAGATGAAACACCTAAATATTTCTCCTCAAAATTAAAGCCAAACATTAGGATAGCTTGGGAAGTCACCGAGGTTCTCCTTTAGATCCATGACATACCCTAGTTCTTCTTCCTTTGGATTCTACTATAAAATGTTCCAATTTTGAATTAATCCCCTTTCACACCTCTACATCCGATTTCGTTGAAGAGTCCTACCTTTTGAAATTACTTGAAGATAATGTTTCTTGATTTTTATCGAGAGTTTTCTTAGGTGGCTTTGGTCATTTAAGATGTAATTAACTATAGGGGCTTGCCCTTATAAGAAGCATGTCCGAACCCAGCTTAATATATACCCTATTTAATCCTTTATATTAAATAGGGGAACTTGTCAGCAAATACAAATGTTTCGTAGACTAAACGAACGTCATAATTTCCTTAGTTTATTTGAACGAGCCTCATCCCCAATTCTTGTGTTTATCCTTTGGGATAGATACATGATTTGAGGTACAATGCACTTTCATTTTAAACTATGAAAAATATGGGGTCTTTTTGCTTTCATACTTCAACATCATTCCGAAGCGGGTGACGGGATTTTGATTCCAGTAACCGATAGCTTCTTACGGCCAACCCCACAAACCAACCCAAAATAATCACCGACAATGACATACTCTCCTATGTAATCAAATGTGACTCTCCCCTTGTTGTAGAAATCATAACCCTTTTTAGAAGATATGTTTCTTAACAAGTTTTAACATTTCAATTGGCCAGATCAAAAAATAAATGAAGATCGGCGTTCAAATCATCACAAATTATTAACATTTAAACCCATAAAAGAAAAAATCAATTCTTTACAAAACCTTATCTCAAAGTTGAGAGAAGGATCAAGAAGACTACTCAGAATTCATGAGAAGGATACGACCAAACACAGATTTCATATATAAAAAAAAGGTTTATAAAAAAAAGAAATAAAAGACACAACTTATCTCACAATCATTCCCAAGCAAATCCCTAGAAGTTATCTCTAAGCCTTTCTCTCTTTACAAGTTGTCGTCACTATATTTGATTGGATGAGTTGCCCGTAAGAAGCTGTCGGTCACCACAATCAAAATCCCATCGCCCTCTTCGAAAGGACATTTTAATTTACATATATATTTAGTTCTAAGAAAATATGAAATCAAACTGAACCCATATTTTTCATAGTTTAAATGAAAATAAGAGTTGTACCTCAAATCCTGTATCTATCCCAAAGGATAAACACAAGACTTGAGGATGAAGCTCGATCAAATAAACTAAGGAATATATGACAACCATTTGGTCTGCAAAATAAATGTATTTGCCGACAAGTTCCCCTATTTAATATAAAGAATTAAATAGGGTTTATATTATGTTGGCTTCGTACAAGATTCCTATAAGGGCAAGCCTTATAGTTAATTACATCTTACATGACCAAAGTCACCTAAGAAGACTCTTGATAAAAATAAAGAAATATTATCTTCAAGATGTTTCAAAGGGTAGGACTTTTCAGTGAGATCGGACGTAGAGGTGTGAAAGGGATTGGTTGAAATTTGGAATATTTTGTTTTTGGAATCCTAAGGAGGAAGAACTAGGGGATGTCATGGATCCAAAGGAAACCCACGGTGACTTCCCAGTTTATCCTATTGTTTCGCTTCATTTAGAGGATAAAAATTTAAGTGTTTCATCCTGCCAATTTCATATTTTAGAGCTTACATTTGTGTGAAACGATCAGACAAATAGCTTGGCAGATGTGAGGATTTAGATCGTGATAAACGACAAACTCGGAATCCTAAGACGAGTCAAGGCTTATATTGTATAGTAAGGCTATACAAAGGCCAAAAGATAAGGTGAGGTTTTACGTTGCATAAGCAAGCAACCTCCAAGTCCTATGGCTTTGTTGTTTATATCTAAGGAAGCAATATTGGTTTAGCTGGGGAAGACAGGTTTTACTGTTGAAGATGGTCTTGCTACCCACCATGCTAGCTCCAAGCTCCTCGCTGTGACTAGTTTGAGTTTTCTAGGGTGTCAAGTTATAATGTCAAATCAGGTGGCCTTATGGTTGTAGTTCTTTAAATTTTATGGGGGCATGTTAAAGTTGACTAGAGCGACATCGATTATAATCCTACGATTCCCTCATTCCAGTACCACTATTTTCTATTTGATTCACTTAGTCCAAATGAATTTACTAAACTTAACTTAATGAGTTTAATAATTTAATTTAGACCGTGGGAAGCCACGTTAGCAACCATATGTTACCTCCTTCGAAGAATTCCTAATAATCCGATAAAGACATCTTAATTTAGTTTCAATTTTAGGTTTGTGTGATGTTGGTGATTAAATTTTGAGTTGTTTTATATTTTGAATGTTGTGGCGGTGAATTTTATCTTAGTTGATTTTAGTTTTATTTTTGGTTTTGGTTTTGTGGCTATCCTGATAGTTTTAGTTTTCATGCAGGGTGGCATCATTATTTAGCATGCAAGTTTGCAAGCATAAAGGTACAGTATGAAAGTACAAGAAAGACAACACTAAAAATTGTAAAAGCGTACCTGCCGAGTCTTCTCGTTCCACCACCTAAAACTCAAAATGCATGTTAGGGCATTTTATATGAAGCAACGAAGTAAAATTTTGATGACCTACCTAACCATAGGTCATATCTTGGTGGGTCCTTAGGAGTTTAATTAAGGATGATTTTTTTAAGCAAAACATATTAAGTTTAGTAGAACTCCTAGGTATCCAACAGATCTAGAGAAAGAAGTAGGTCCATGCTACTCTCTCGCTACTTGGTGGAAAATCTTGAGTTCTTTTAAACTTATTATGTTGCTTAATAATTAATCTTGTAAACACCCTTAGTGCTCAGTGAGCATTGATGTCTCAATTATCCCTAAGAAAAGGGCAATTATCACTCGTAATTCAATTTAAGAATTATGTGGGTGAAGACCTTTAAAGAGACAAGTTCAAGAGACTTAGCCAAATTTTGACTTGGGCATTATAGTGTTTGAAAGATGTTTTAATTTTCAAAAATGTTTACTTTTCTAATCCTTATTTAAATGAAACTTGATTTAGCCTAAGCCACTACTAAGCCCTTAAGATTTTGGTGAGTGTCTTAGTCATTGCAAATGAAATTGACTTATAAGTGATGGTGACGATTCATGTTTTTGTTTTTCATTTAAACATTAAACAAGGGTATTAAATTATTGAGTTATTGACACCCCAAAATCATACCCCGAAATCTTGGATCATTTAATCGACTAAACTCCCAAATTTATGTAATTTAAGGAAATTGCAAATTTATCCTTTTTAATTAGGACAAGTGAGGTTGGTTTCTACCAGTTAATTCCTTGTGTATCAAACATCCAAATTTGTTAATTAGAATAAAAAATTGTCCATTTCCCTTTTTGAAATTAGGCCTAAATGTTAATTAAGGCTAAATTTCCAAAATTACACATTTTCCCCTAAGGCTCTATCATTTCAAAATTCATCAAATTTAATCCAAATTACTTTGAAAATTTTTATCCTACCTCACTCATGGGTCAATTCAGACATCAGAGGAGAAAGTGTGATTTTCCAAATTTTAATTTATCTATATAATTATTTTTAATTTAAAAATAGGATTTTTCAAAGAAGATTCCTAATTTGACCAAGGTAAATCCTAATTCATTGAAATTTTTACTGGATATAGGTTTAGACTGGAGAAGCCTTTGGACCAAATTTCATGATTTTTTGAATTTTGATTTGAATTTTAAGAATTATTTTATGTTCTGGGGTGTTTGTTAATTATAAAATATTTTAAATGTTGAGAATTAATTTTTATATTTTTATTAAATCTCTCTAATGTCAAGGGACACAAAAAAATAAATTTCACATTTTTTTTATTTTTATTTTAATTATTAGAATTATTTTAGTGGAAGTTCATTTTTAGCCTTTAAAAATTATTTTAAGCCTCAAAATTCAATATCTTTTTTTTGAAAATTAGGAAAAATATCCCAGTTGTTCCCAGATGCTTAGGAAGAAATTTAGAACAATTCTATGAATTTTATTATTTTTGTGATTTTTATGGATTCTTAATTATTTAAATATTTAAAAAAAGGCTAAAAGTCAAATTTTTATTTCAAATACCATTTTATTTTTAAAAAATCCCCCTGATCACAGAGAACTCAAAAAAGTAAGTTTTTATAAATTTTTTAGTGATATTTTGATTTTTTAAAATCATTTAAGTACCAAAAATATATTTATGTTTAAAAATCAATTTAGGCCATCAAATGGACTTAAATTGCTTTAAAATTTTTATAGTGAGTTCTCTGGATCTTGATCAACAGTGGACATAAAAAATCAAGTCATTTTGATGTTTATATTTTCCAAAATTAACTTTCTTTGTGTTTTAGGGTTGGTGAATATTTAGTGCATTCTTGAAGACTTAACTCATTAAATTATTTCCAAGGGGCCCCTAGTTATAGTAAACCTTCTAAATTTTTCTTGGAATTTTTTAAGCAACATACTAATTATCATGATTAATTTATGCAAATAATAGACATAAACTTAAAAAATATAGATCTATGTCTAGAGACCTCCTCTAACTTTGGAAAAATTGAAGGTTGTTTCTTAAGAAAGAGGCAACAACATGCTCAACTTTCAAGCAATGGTAATATTCCTACATGCACGGAGAATCAAAATATTCAAATCAATGTTTAATTAATTAAAAATAAAATATGCATCACATGGACTTAAAATTATTTCCACATTATTCTCCTCTATTCATTGAGCAAGATAATATATTTATTTTATTTTTATGATTTCTCTACACCAGCATATGAATTTTTAAAGCTAGGGCTATTTATTTAAATAATAAAATCCCTAATTTTCTATTTAAATGTGCGGAGCTGACTGTATCCTCTGTAGCTCCAAAGGCACGTGTGGCGCGCTCTAGTTGGATACCGCCATCCACTTAGCCACTGACTCGACCCGCAGTTCATGTAAGGAAGCACTGTCCCACTCGATCTCCTCCACCCATCTGATACACGCGCGATCAGATGGCTCCCCGTCATCGTCCCTAATAGAGTGATCACATGACCGTCCATACTAAAACCTTAAGATCTCAGCCTAGACTCAACCAAATCGCTTCGGGTTTGATCTTATGTACTCGTCTAAGTGAGACGAACACATCCATATGGTAATCATGCAATTAAATTAAGCCTAATCAAATGGAGAATGAAAATAGTCTCAAGAGGAGGAGGAGATCATTACCTTGGCTTTGAGAAGTGAAGTTTTGATCTGAGGTGTTCGACACTTTTGTTGGGGTCCAATGAGGCTAGGGATTAAGCCTCCGACTTTGTGCAAAGCCTAGGTAGGAATTCGACCAAGCCCGATTTTAGGTGTTGTTCTAGAGCTATGCTAGAGTCTCTGTGGAACGGGAATTTGATGGGGCTTTTCTTTCTCTCACTGTGGTGAAGGTGTGGGTGGGTTTAATTTGATTTCTTTGGAGTTTAGGAGTGTAATGAGCTCTATCTTGGTTTTAGGTTGAGAATCAAGCTCAAAATTGGGCTCCGGTAAGGGGATTCCTGGCAATGTGGTGGTTGGATTGAACAGGGGAGGTCTCAAAGAGGCTTTGGGATCAATTTCGGGAAGTCTCTCAGAGGAAATTTCAACACTACTTCCATGGTTATGGAGGGGAGCTTTTATAAAAAATGGCTTAAGGCTTACTGTCATGGCCAATTTGGGGGTGAAACATGCTGCCTAGGTGGAGGGTAGGGAGGCTCTAACATTTAATTTGGACGATGTGGCCTCTAGGTTTGAATTGGGTTTAATCCCATGGGGGTGGATCACGGTTTGGCCATTTTTTGGCTACTAGGCTGGCCAGCCAGCCAGGGGGAGGTAGCTAGGAGCTCAGAGAACCCAGGGGAATATGTCATAGCAATTTAATGTGTCTAAGCATTATTTTGGCAAAAATATCCTAAGCTTAAGAAAATATGGAATGAAATCCCTTAATTTAGGGGACCTTTGGTCCATGGCTTAGTTTAGGTGGTTTTAAGAGGTGTACGCTGGCCACTAGGGTCCAACTAATGGTTGTAGAGTCATTAATTTGGTGGCTTTGGGGTAGTTAGGCCATCTTTAGCGCATGAGTTCAATGTAGGTTCAAGTGATCAAAGCATGGATTTGGGCTAGGCTAGCCTTGTCAATTGGCCCATTTGATTGATCAACATTATGTAAATGATTGTTACGAAGACTTTTGGTGAAGGGTTGAAGTGATTTTGAGTTCAATTGATGGTAATTTGAAGGATTTTTGAAATTTGGTAAATTAAATGGTTCAAATGGTTAAGGGAGATATTTTGAAGATTTTTCATGCAAGAATAGAGTGGAAATTTTGGGGCTAAGACCATCAATTTGGTGAGATTTTGAGACATGGCCAATTTGACGCAAATGTGGGGCTTTTTGGACTTAATTTGAAATCAAATGAAATTGAGGCCTCACCAAGGCCAATTGAAGTCAATTTTGATGTATGGGAATTTTATGAAGGTTTTTTAAAACAAATTATGGCAATTTGAGTAGACCATGGGTTCAATTTGGTGGAACCAAGTCATGGGGGTCAAAATTGGGGTTTTGGTCTAAATCAAAATTGGGTTCAAATCATGGAGCAATTGGGCTTGGATTTGGTTTATTTTGGTCAAATTTAAGGTGAATTTCAGCTTGGGATTGAAATTTTGGGAGATTTGGATCAAATGGATGGATAGTTGAGGTGATTTGAGGAAAATATAGGCCTTCAAAGGGCAAGTTGTTTTGGTCAAAGATGGTCAAATTGGCCAAATTCGGTCCTGTGGTATTTAAGGAAAATGAAATTGGGAATATATAGAAGGTTTTGGGAATTTTTGGGATTTTTTCAGAATTTTTGGAATTTTTGGGGTAAGGAGGGTTATTTTGGTATTTTGGCAAATTTTGGGTAGTTTGGGTGTTTTCAAGGTCTTTGAAATTTTTTTTGAAGCAATTTGGGTATTTTAGGTAAATTTGAGAATTTTGACTAAATTTGGGGTCCCAAGGGTATCAAGATAATTTGGGTGAGTTTAGGGGCAAAAGGCTAGGTTGGGTATCTTGGTAGAGTTGGAGTGCCAACCACCATCAATAAGCCATGGACCAATGGAAATCCCATTTTGGATCCTCTATGTACTGGTCTTAGCTAAACCCTAGCCTAAGGCAAGTGGGTTTAAGGGACCACCTTCATGAGTATCCCAAAAGTATCAAGGGACCAAAGCCTAGAATTTTAAGTTTAGGATTCTGAGTGATTGTGGGTGAGAGTGTGTGCCTTAAGACCTAGACCAACACCCAGGGTCAACCCTAAGGTCCAGCAGTCCTAACAAGACTCTCCTCGTTGCTTTAGGAGTCCCTCCTATCGCAATCTTCTGAATCAGTCCTACCTTTCTGATTCTTCACATTTGAG